>WMED01003565.1:0-21968 GCA_019650415.1 Pipa parva
GAAGTGAGGCGAACAGTACGCAGCTCACTTCGGAGCTTAGTGAATTACCCCCATAAACTTATTCTTTATGCTTAAGACATATCGATATGAACTGCATTATCTGCTGCATACAGAATGTGTTGCAATTAAATGTATGTATACTTAAACAAAATGAATACAAATATACATTCCCAGCTTAGTCAATGAGTGTACCTGATGTGCATTTATTTTAAGGTGCATCTCACATTGCAAATAGTTTCAGTTTTTGATAAATAGTATCATTAAAGCCCTAAATAATGGCCCTATACATGCTATGTTAATCCCAACTCCTTTCTGTCACATATTACTTCTAGGAGGATCATGACATCTTCTTAAAGCATTAAAATGCTTCGCCTTATGGTAGTTTGTGTGGCATCAGCTAGTTTATGTTAAACACATACTTGACTCTTAAATAAAATACAGTATAGACATCTGATCCAGTTTGTTGAGTGATGAGAATCAGCACTGTAAGAGTGCAATGTAGTAACCAGCATAGCAGTTAACTATAGAATTACAAATAAGCAAAGCTTTGATATGTTTAAAAGAGATAAACACCTTAACCCTGGGAAATGTGTAGTCTGATACTAAAGCAAGCTTACAAAATAAAACAAGGAAGAAAAGTGGTTATGGAATGATAAAAACAGAATACTTGTATGGCATCTTGTGAATACTGGCTCAACCCCAAATACTACACACAGGGACTTTATCCCAAGATTGTTTTCTTTCATCATACTGAAATCCTAAAACATATGGATTGAAAGACAACATTGCAGACATATGGAGATGCTCTGCACAGGAAGCCTTCTGGGAATTGAAAGACTTCATTTTTCTTTGTTTGTCCTGCATGCTCTTTAATATATTACAGCTTATGAAATCTTAATTGTATTATTAGTACCCTGTCATCAAGCCTTGTCAACATAAACTGGCAAAGGTTATAGATAAAACTGAGATAAAGTAATATGACGCTGACGGGGCAGACACAATAGACAGACAGTTGTGATATTCACAGGCCTCTACATATAAGAGATTTGAGGTCCAATCTTGTAGCACAGTGTGGAGGGTTTATTCTGTGGACACATATGCATTGTAATGACTCCTGTAAAAAAGGCAAATACCCTTATGGTGTATTTGACTTCCCTAAATGTGCAGTTCCTTAAAATACCTACTCTTACATCCAATCACCCTTCCTAAGTCATAAAAATTGGAGTCACTTCACCCCTCTTCCAGTCTATTTGTCAGAAATCACTGGTCAATCTGTCAGAGCAGTTGTTGAACATTATGTCATTTACCTCACCCTTCATCACATTGGCCTATCTGTGTGCATGTCTCTGATTTGTTAATCGTTGAGACATCTGATGGGAGAACCAGAGAAGTGAATCCTGAGAACTAATATGGAGAGGAGCAGTCATTCCATTTTGGTGAAGCAGTATATTATTGTGTTATCACAAATATGTTTTTGAAGATGTTGCCCAAAAATGTTAAAAATTTAATTGTTTCTCTCCTCTTATCCATACCTCATTCAGGGCTCACTTCTTGGATGTCCTCTGTCAGCTATCAAACACTGTATCTCCTATATACCCTCACCACCACCACTCCTAGTATATCTCCACACTCCTACACATTTTCCACTGCAGGAATGCTTATAACTGTTAAAATGTTTTGTAATATTGTAGTTGTTGTATATTGTATATATCACTTATTTTGTCTGTCCCTGCAGGAGGTGTTGGCATACATAACAAGAATAGTAATATATTTCATGTGAACTCTGAGAGCAAATGGGAAATCTACCCAGTCTAAGGGGCATATTACTTTCCGAACAATCATATAAAGGTCTGAATTTGCATTTATCAGCAACCTTCCTGTCTTTGCATATTCAGCAAATTCTGTGATCTGCCAAACAGTCATAGACTTATGGACCACTTTGCATCACTTTATCTGCTCGTACATAGGAAATTCAACTATTCATCAAACATTGAAATCTGTAGTAGCAGTAGCAAATTTGACCAGTGTATTGTGTTGCTTTTACCAGTTTTAATTCACCAGTTTAAAGTAGCGAATTAGGGGGGCTGATGACAGGGCTGGTTCTATCCAACTGACTATGCCACACTATACAAGAGATGTCTACTGACAAGTCTTCACTATTGGAATCCTCTGTTCACTGACTAAGGAGCAGAGATCTAAGCATAGATACCTTAAGAGATGAGAATTCAATTCGTCTCATTTTGGTGAATAAGCCCCTAAATTATGTGAAATCTTGAATGCACAGCTATGATACATTTGGGGAAGTTTGTGCCAGCTGATTCATACTAATAAAGAACCAGAATTTTATTTTCTCATCTTCTGTTTTCATTAACTAACAGCTAAAATTAATTAAAAATAAAAATAAAAAAACAAACAAACAAAAAAACTAAGCCTTGTTTATTCAGTTAAACTGGAAAAATATGAGGAAGCAGATCGATAGGT
Source organism: Pipa parva (assembly GCA_019650415.1). Taxonomy (NCBI): domain Eukaryota; kingdom Metazoa; phylum Chordata; class Amphibia; order Anura; family Pipidae; genus Pipa; species Pipa parva. The sequence goes on from WMED01003565.1 coordinate 2,482, forward strand.
TTGTCTAGAAAAGGAATTTCTACAGAAGGATATACAACAAGCATGTGCAGCAGTCCTTTTACTCCAGAATGATGACATTTGATAAATAGACCACAGTAGCCTTGTGCTTAATCTTCTTTGACTATTTTTAATCTTCAGTGAAAATGAACTGCACTTTTAAAAGGTGTTGAATGAAGATTATTAGTACTAACTGGTGTCAGTAACTGTATCTGATGCGAACCATTTTGCAAGCTAGTCCTCATTAATATCACAGAACGGTGATACGTTAATATCTATCTAAAACTAACAAGTAACATTATCTCTGAAGGGGGGAAATGATTATATTACAGATGTTGCACTTGCCGAGTCTTTCTGAAATGCAATACATGGCACAGATATTATATTTGTGTGCAGCTGAAAACCATTTTCACATTATGATTTATGCAAACTTAACCAGTCAGATTTAAAAAAAAAAAAAAATATATCAGTTTAGTTTTTTTTAGTTTTTTTTTTTTTTTTTTTACAATTGTTGGCGCAAAATAAAAAAATATAAAAAAAAAATAGTATTTGCTAACTTCTCTGCTTGATACAAAAAAAAGTAAAGATATGCCAGCTTTTGATATTTGCCGAGCTTTAAAATAATGCTACAGAAATACTAAGAAAATCAGAATCACAAAGCTGGGTCACACTTTTAATAGTAAAGCAGGAATGTGCTGTTGTAAAAACAGCAACAGAAAACATGACATCATTGTTACAATATCACCGGTTCTTAATGTCCTTCTTATTGACAAATAATCTGGTTTGGGAAACAGTTGAGAATAGCTGAGAGAGAGTAAAGAAAAAAAGACAACAGACACACCTGGGTTAGGTAGCCTTAGATCCGTGTCTCAATTTTATATCGTGGCATGGTTAGTTGATGTTATTGGAAACAGTAGGTCATGCCATGTCAGAGATATAGGATCTCAACAGCACTATATTACAGCAGGTGAGAGTGAACGAGCAACTCCCAGTGGACATCCTTCCATTTCCATGTGCTTCTGCTGAGGGTCATAATGTGAACTGTGTACACTAAATAAATACCAGCACTGTTTCATTGAGTAATGACTGTGTCATTGGTAATGTAAGTGCATAATTTTTTAAGTAAATGAAAGTCACATAGATGTGGCTTAAAAGGAACACATGCCGATTTTATTTCTTTCTATTGGGTAAACATGGGGAATGTAAATATGCACAAATTGGACACAACTGAAAGGATAGATTCTGACTTGGAACATACTTAGTAGAAATGAGTTTTCAAATAATAGCAAGTGTGGAAGGTACGTATCATTCTTGCTAATTTTTCAGGAGGAATCAAGATTTAAAACTCTCCAGGGTTCTTCTCCAGGAGTAGATGAATGTATACTAAATTGAGAACACCGAGCTTTAAAACTTTTTGAGGGTTCTTTTTAAGGTATATATGAATTGCTGGGATTTATACTAAACAAGAAAGCCAACAGTAGAGAGATCGTGAGTGACACAAGAATGGGCTACAGATTACATAGCATTCAGGAGCCGCAGATAAATAGCTAAAATAAAATCTGATAAGCCTTCTAACAGAATAACATAAGAATAGACCAAACGGTGTTATCCAAGACAAAACTAATAATGACTAATGGGAAACAAAAGAAATGGGAAGGATGAAAAAATAATTCTAATAAAGTAAATAGAGGTGGATTAAAGATGAGAGCATAATATATTTAAAATGCATGAACTGAAAATAAGATAAGCAAACATGTCTAGAGGAATGGTGCTGGGTGAGTAATCAGCATACTCAGAAATACTGTAAATACCTAAGGATCTCTTGTGTAGTTAGGAAGTTGTGTATTATGTCATAGGTTTCACCTTACTCTAAATAACTGAAAAATTACAGAATGAAATATTATCTTAAGAATCTTCCTGTCCTGTAGAGGACAAGGTTCACTAAAAAACAAAGTATTTCATCAGCATAACAATGCATGCTGGGTATAAATATACAGACTGTAAGAACATTCATTGAGGATGAAGAATGTTAAATGTCCACCATGTTTACTCCTCCATGACATAATTCACTTTTTGAAAGTATTGTTTTTTTTTAATTTATTTATCTACTATAAAACACAATGATGATAATGTCACAACCTAAACTAAACCAGAACTACAATGTTTACAATTAAAAAACTACCTATATATTAGCATTACCTGGCACAGACTGATGTTAAATTAAAAGAAAAAGGCTATATTACAACTCTGCTTAGAAATTCAGTTTCTCAGGTTAATGCTCAATTATTAATTACATTTTGTGATCATTACAAAATTTGTAGTTCTTATTATAAAATGTATGTATGTGTAATTTTATTTATAAAGTGACACAAATGTACAATTCAGCAATACAAATATAATACAGACATGGGAAAAGTGCATTATATAATACAAGTATAATATCACAAGGATACTTCACTTTAAGTGCCGGGTTGTGGTTGACACAAGAGGTTGGAGGTCCCTGCCCCGTAGAGCTTATAATCTAAATGGGAGGAAGACTTACATACACAGATAGAAGGATAATAATAGCTGTAACAATGTGCTGAAACACAGGTCAATAAATACTAAGTAGAATATTAACAAATATTAACCATAATTAACTAATTAACAATAAAATAAAATATATAAATAAAAATCAGTAATAAATGTATGTATGTATAATTTTATTTATAATGCGCCAAAAATTTACGCAACGCTGTACAATTCAGTGATACAAGTACAATACAGACAAGGGAAAAATGCATTAAACAATAAAAGTAAAATACCACAAGGATACATCAAAATAAGTGCTAGGTTGTGACTGACACAGGAAGTTGGAGTATATATCAGTGCTCCAAATACTGTAAGGTTTTGAAAAAAAGTGCTAAATTAAAAACAATGGTTTTGGAAAAAACATTTGTGTGCTCAAAATACCCTACAAAAAACATAGAAAAAAATAAAAAACAGTACCACCCAACAACTACAATGTGGCTGGATCCTTACATGCTATTTACAATCAAAGAGCCATCCAATCCAAGTGTTTGCTAATCATTAGTATCCCATGAGAGTCTAGTGAAGGTCAAACTTACAACCGATATCCAAGCTACTCAGATGTTAATGCCTGGATGAACAAGATGTTTTGATAGCTTTTGTCTGATGGATCAGTAATAAAACATTATGCGATGCTCAAAAAAATCAACTTCAGGTTAAACTTTCTTTCTCTAGGGGGAACTACTGGCAATCAAAGAACAACTCAGCACTTTTCTATTTAAGTATGAGACCTAAGTCAATCGCAAATAATTTAATGGATATAGAAGTTAAAAAAAAAAAGTTTAGCAATTCTTAAGAAAAGCCAAGAAAAACAAATGACTGCAGAGGAGTCCAAAGCCCAAAAAGTCCTGGGAAATGTAGACATTGAAAACTTGATGTCAATAGGTTGTGCAGTTGTTAAGCAGTTTGTGTTATTTTTTTGGATATATATTTTTTGTGCAAAATTACTACTATGAATGGATTGTACACAAAATTCAGATCAAGTTTAGGGAAGACTCTATAATGGTATTTACAGAGACCCAATACATACCTGTATAAGATTCTTCCAATTATTTACCCTTTAGCACTGCTTATCCTGCCTTTCTTTAGCCACATTTTAGTTAGTCCTCTGTGCAGCCTCTCTCTGGATGTCCACTCTCCAGACACTAGAAGCAGCATTTGTCTGGACTTCTTGTACCCCTTCTCCAGTATGCCTGTGACTTTATCAGATCTACAAGATGAAGCCTGCTAGAGCACTCATACACTATAAAACTGCACTTCTTATTAAGTTTTTAATATGTTTTACAGTGTGTTTGGCAAATGTTTCATCAAAATTAGGAGTTTAATCATACTGGGGTTAATTGTAAACTAAACTTATGGTGCCCGTATGTTGAGACATTTAGCCATTTCGTTTGCTAAACATGCTCACCTCTCCTTCACAATCTAATTATAATATAAAGTTTTATTTATTGTATAGGGAAAAAAAAATACCAGGCTCAGGTATAGTCACAATATATACAATTTCTGACACTGATAAATGTCACAAAATGCTGTCAATCTCATTAAAATCCATTTTGACATATTTTTATTGCCTATTTTCTAAAAACCATTAAACAATTTTGATTGCAAAAGATAAAAAAAATAGAATAAGGAGTTTGCAAATATTGAATCAGTGATAAGCCCAGTGGTGTAGCAATACATCAATGCAATGGGGCCCCCAGGGCCTGATGCAACAGCTGGGACTTCCTGCCTCCAATTGAAGACCATGAGATCCATGCTTGTGTCCCTTAACAGGCCTCCAATCCTACTTTCATATAAAGTGAGGGGGCCATCGTCTTCTGCCTTGATCTACCAAAGTTCATATGTGTCTTTATTTATTGCTATAAAGGGGAGTATCAGGCAGGCAACCCAATAGCAAATTATTATTATTTTACTGCAGCTTTCACATTCATTTTGAATTTTGCAGTTCTACAGCAGTACCTGGTTGCTCAGTCTTCCCAACTACAGTATGTGCTTTGCATGTAAATAACTTCCAGCAACAAAGGAAAGAGAAGGGGTAGTTGGAGAATATGGAAGATGAGAAGTTTTAGTTAACGTGTATTAGAAATAATAGTTATTTTCAATTAGACGTGGAAATTGACAAGAGCCAATCAACCCCTAAATGCATAAATCTAAACCTTTTAGACTCATATTATTCATATCATGCTCTGTGTATTACAAGTAGACAAGTAATACATCTGCGTACGGGCTGAGTGAACGCAGCCTGTTTTCACATGTTATTCATTTGTGTTTTCCAATAGCATATTTAAATGAGGCTTATTGGAGTGTAAACTATTTTCTCTCGCCCCGAGCTGTCTAGTTCATTAAGGTTAGTGAAGAGCAAAAATAGCTGAGACTTCTGTAGAACCAGTCCTTTGGGGTGAAACATAACAGTTTAACAATGAGCATTTGTATACACAAATGACCCTTAAATAAGTTATGTCCTGTTTCTTGAAACCATTACCCAACAACCACCTGCTCGCGCCCATGTTCAGAGCTAGTCTGCCTTGCCATATGCATCTCCACCAGTGTTATATTTAGCAATCTGTTGTTGATGCGCAAGGGAAGAAGCAAATTATGTATCCCTCATTTTGTCAGAATCATCAACAATGACAATCCCAGCATCAAGGGACTCATTTCATTCTGCAGATGTTTTTTGCAAATAGGACATAAATCACATTTTTTCCCATTTTTCTTGCTGGCGCGTCAGTAAAGGAAAAAAAAAAAAGAGCTAAAGGAATAGTGTTATGTCATATTTGGTATATTTGAAGTTGTGAGGATCTCCGCTTTATGTATTTATTTCTGATGCTTGTCTAGTGCATTTATATTTTATTGTTTGAAGGATTTACATTTACAGCAGGAGTAGTGATGATATAAAGGCAAGGCTGAGCTTGTATTTTCTATCTGCTTGAATTCTTGTTCAGCCAAAGGGTGTTTTAGTAAATACACACTTTCCTTCTGATTTTACATATATATACTGTATATATAGCTTTCCCCCTTCTTTTAAACAGGAGGATTGTACCAATATAAAATTATATACAATGTTTAATTATTTCATTTATGATTATAATGCTCATTATTTGCAGTTTAGTATTTTTTCCTGTATTTATTGACTGGTGCAGTATTTTCCAGAGTGTTTTTATTTATTCCCATGTGCTCATATACCAGGTAAGTTTAATTTTACCATGGTTAGGGTGAAATTTATTAAAGTCGAAAAGGCCGTTTTTGACTGAAAAAATCGATTAAAAAAATTGAAAAACTATCGATTTTTCAATATTGCGATATCACATTTTTCCATTGATATTATGGATTTTCTATAGGAATAAATAGATTGAAACGTTTTGATTGAGTTTCTATATTGCAATATCGGTAAAAATCCAATATTGTGACATTGGGGAAAATCGTTTGATTTTGCGGTATCGGTAAAATCGATATTGCAGTATCGGTAAAATTTATCTGATATTGTGATATCGTCCTAAGAGTGTGTAGCTCTGACCAAAGAAACTACCCCTCCATCCCCAACCCCCTTTCCACAAACTCAGACTAAAGGGGGTTATTCACTAAAGTCCAAATTATTGCGTATAGATGCAAATTCGCCAGATAAAGACAGTCGCAATAGGTTGCTGCTGTCGCAGTCACTTCTTTATAATGAGAACATTGTCACAGTCGTGACTTTATTATGGGAAAATTGTCACAATATTAACATTGAAAAATTGTTGCGACTTTCCAAATTGTCACGGGTTTGCTATGGGAATCCGCTGTTTGCGAATTCGACAGTTGAATTCACACCTTAGTGAATAACCCCCTTATAAGAGTTCAGTTCAGGCTACACTTAGGATTCTACCCACTGAAATGGGTCTTCCATGGATTCAGATGAATGGTGGAGCTTTGGTCACTACAATGTCGTGCAGGGTAGCGCAATATAGATAAAATAAGGGCTACAGCAGTGTTTTTCAACCTTTTCTCTCCAGGGGAACCCTTTGGTGTCATCAGATTTCTGGAGGAACCCCTACTCTGATCACTACTCTACTGGCAGAACCCCTACTCTGATCACTACTCTACTGGCAGAACCCCTACTCTGATCACTACTCTATTGGCAGAACCCCTACTCTGATCACTGTCAGATCACTGTTAGCCAGGACACAGTCCCGATCGCTGACATTGATATTGTCTGACAGTGATTGGGAACGTATCCTGGCTAACTTGCCTATCTGCATGCAGAGTGTCAGGGAACCCCTGGGTTGTCCTCACGGAACCCTTGGGTTCCGCGGAACCCCGGTTGAAAATCACTGGGCTACAGGGACTTACAGGTGCTCCTCAATAAATTAGAATATCAGCCAAAAGTTTTTTTCTTTGGCTGTAAGCCATAATCATCATGATTAACATAAGTAAACACTTGAAAAATTTCACTCTGTTTGTAATGACTCTATATAATATATAAGTTATACTTTTTTTATTGAATTACTGCAAAAAGACAACTTTTGGCTGATATTCTAATTTAACGAGAAGCACCTGTAAGTATCACAATGAAAAAAATACAGACTTTATAAATCCTGGAGCACAAATTATGTAGTGGAGGTAGGTAGATCAGATAGTGGTAGAGATGCAGGCACAATACTTCTTACAGAGTTACTGTACATATAACAAGTAACTGCTCCTATAGAATGTTTACCCAGGGTACTCACAATCACTGTAGGAATTCTGTCTTTTTCTTGTACTGTATCTTTAGAGAATTCACTTTAAGAGCTATTTCTGAAGATGGTCCAGGCTATGGACTCTAGGGGGCTGGAGTCTTACTCAAAAGGCTTGGGGGCTTGAGTCCTCTAGGCAGCAGGTGGCTAAGCAGGTGAGCAAGTACAGAAGGGAGAGAAACAGACTACTTGAACTGCACAACCAAAAAATAGGTTGGTCAATGAGAAGCTGAGGGTCAAGCCAAGAAAGCAAAGGAGTGAGGTCTAAAACAAAACCAAAGATCAAATAACTAGAGAATCTGAGTGGTCAAACAAGCCAATGATGACACATGAAAGAAACAAACTAACTATGCACTCACAAAAAAACAAAAAAAAACAGCTCGTGTGGGTGTGTGGGCAGCAGTATGTAAATAGTAGTTTAACTAATAAAGCATGCCAGAAATATGTCATGTTGCTGAATATTATCCTGCTGGGACTATGTGCCCCCATGCATATAGATGAATTCATATTGTCATGAAAAAGATGCTGCATATTGTCAGGGTCTGTGCAAGTAACATTCCTGACACTTTTCTGTTGCTGGCCGTCCTCTCCTGACTCGTGTTCCTAGCTGTCTTGCTGCCTTCACTTCATTCAAATCCACTAACTACTTAAAACTCAAGCACAACTTGTGATCTTTCAACCCTCCTCATTAGCATCCCTACCAAACATCACATCAATGTAGATAATGTTCCATTATGCAAGGTTACACAATATATCCTATTTAGCCTATTTTCAATGTCCTGACTTTCCCCACTCCAAAACATAAAGGGCAATGCTTCCAGACTCAAATACTACTTCTAGTGCCATAGTTTGTAAACTATGTAATGTGTTATCTTGTATATTCTGCTTTTTATGTATTATGTACACAAAAGATGTTAGACTTATATAAATGAATAATAAAAATAAAAAAGCCATGAATCTTTATCGAATTTCTCCTTTTGTTTAAAATTGTTTAGCTGATGCAAGCTGGGTTATTTGGAGTGATGTATGCTAGGAAGGGGAAATGTCAGGTAGAGTGGCTTGAAAAAATGCTTCATTTTGTCTTCTCAAGAAGGTGTTTTCAGTTTGATAATATTAGGAATGTTGGATGGGCATTGATTTGCAGTATCCAAAGCTATATTAGTTAACACAAAATGTTCAGTAAAGATTGTAGCTCTTCTCTACCCTCTGGCCTTCCAGTTTCCCATCTTTCCCCACTCCAGTCTATTCTGAATTCTGCTACTAGAATAATCTCTCTCTCCCCAGGAGTCTCCCTCCCATCTCCTGTCTGCTCCTTTGCTCCCAGTTAAAAACATATTATTTACAGTGTCCTACTTTTGCTATTTAAATCTCTTTGTTCTGTTGCCCCTCCCTACATATCTTCCCTTGTTTTCCCGTATATGCCTAACCATCAATTCCACTCTTCACAAGGCAACCTTCTTCAGGAATCTCTCACCAAGACTGCCCGTTCTCATCTTAAACCCCTCTCTCTTGCTGCCCCTTATCTTTGGAATTCTATACCCCTCTACCTCTGCCAAGAGCAATCCATCAATATCTTCAAATCTAAATTAAGATCTTACCTCTTGGAGCACTAGCACTGGTTTTCATGTCTGTATCTTATATTTATGCAATTATTTATTCATATTTATATTTTTTATTTATTTTCTTATTTAATTGGCACCTATAGCCAAATGAAGTGTCACTTTATGCTACTGCACTTGTCACCCTCCTATCTATTTATCTAAGTCTTCCTCCTATTTAGAGTGTAAGCTCTATGGGGCAGGGACCTCCATCCTCTTGTTTCAGTCATGGCCTGGCACTTAGAGTGATGTATTTTCTTGATTATATGCTTGTAATTTATTTCACTCATTCTTAGTTACACACTTCCCTTGTCTGTATTATAACTGTATTGTTGTTTTTGTACAGTGCTGCGTAACTTCGTGGTACTTTATAAATAAAAATATATATTCATACAACACTCTAATGCTGAGTACCACACAAACATTCAGATGTAGGTGGCTAACTAACTCAAAACATTTTTACATCCTAGATAAGACACATGATGGAAATCCACCTTATGAGATGATTCATTGATTCAAGAGAGTTGCTCTCACCCCCCGCCCCTCCCGTTAAAGCAACCATTCACTGATGCACAAACCATTCAGAGTCCTTTACCACCAGTATAAATTACCCTAAACACCCCCCCCCCATAAACTGGCAATGGACTGCTTGTGATGAATGTGTTCTTCAAATATTTGCAGTTCTACAGTCTGGCAAATAAACAATCCAGCACATCTGCTGTAAAACATATTATATTGGAGGATGTTTATGTTTCATTCATTTACTCCTTATTTTATGTAAACAAAGCACATTTTAACATAATGCTTAGCAAAGCAGTAAGAGCTCAGCTTTTCAAACTTTGCACATTTCCCTTTTTACCTGATTAAAATAGGAGACACAGAAAATCAAATGCTGGTAAAAAAATTCAGCAGGTGTTAAACTGAAACACGTTTCCTCTTTGGAATTTTGATTTTTTTAAAATATTTGCATATGATTTGTGAGGGTTCACAGAAAATTAATAATGTAACAAAATAATAAAACAGTGCAAGTGTATACATGGATTAAAGGCTGATTGTGATGGACACTTTAAAGGTGGAAATATGTACAAACAACTTGCAGTCAGATAAATGATTTACTTCTAATCTGTTCTTTTTCAAATGTATAATATGTGCAAGGAATAAATATCTTATACCACCCCTCACCTTTTCAACTACAATTCCCAGAATCAACTGACACTCATGAAATGTGCGCTACTGATACACAAAATCGTTTTTGAAAATATCTATAATATTTATCTACTTGATTATTTTTTTAAATGGTAGGAATACCTGGAAAACAATCTGAGCTATTGTTACTGCAGAAATAGCCTAAGACAGATCGTAAAGTCCCTGGTGATCGAGAAACTATATAATGCTTACTAGTTTCAGCAGAGACAGCAAAAAATTTGCAAGCCAGATGCTAAGATTTCAGCATCCTTAATGGTTTAACTCTCTCCAGGTCTATAGAAACAACAATGTTTTTTTTTAAAAAAAATGTTTGCCATAAACATTAATGTAGTACTTTCCCAAAATAATTTGATTATTTATTTTACAATGCATCCCACAATACATCTGTGTGTTTACATTTGTCACAAAAAAATCTTCTGCAGAGGCTCTAGGGAGTGCTCTGAATATGTCTGTCTGTCATACTGTGCAATAATTGAATAAGTACGGGTCAAATGGATGTTTTGTAAATGTGTTCATTCAACAAAACTACAATGAAGCATTTTAAAAATACACAATTAAATTAAATTGTTACACAAGCTGCAAAAAGTACCAGAGTAATCTCAAAATTCCCAGATAATTGGCAGACTGCATTTTCAAGCTAGAAACACTAGGATTGCTTTTTAAAGAATACTGAAAGTGTACCATATACATTAGTGATTTTTGCCTCTGTCTTGTAGACATAACATTGCTTTGTAAATTTTAGATTATGAATGACAAGTAGTGAGTGGGGAGTGGTCTTCTATACCATGGAGGGAAAGGTTTTCCAACAAACATCTCTTCTTCATATGTTGCTTTGCAAAAAGATAAATCAGTAATGTCTGTTAAACATCTACATCTTGATAGACATCCAACCTGCTCTTAAACACAAGCAACAAATCACTCATCATCAAATCCCTTGGTAGGAAATCTTGCCCTTCAGATATGAAGTATTTCCCTTGCTAATGATAAAGAGAATATCATTTTGTCACCTGCTTCATGTCAGTTCTTTGTACTGACCTTGAAAATGATGACACAATATATGAAGTACACTTATTTTTTTTTTATACAGGCTTAAGTACCGTATTTTCCGGGCTATAAGGCCGCATTTAACTTCAGGGAGCTTCCATCAGGGCTTCGTCCACACACAAGGCGCACCGGGTTATAAGGCGCAGCGCATGACGATATCCGGTTCATGAATATTCACTGCACTTAATTACCTGCCCGAAGTCTGCCGATGCCTGCCCGAAGTCTGCCTGATGCCTGCCCGAAGTCTGCCTGATGCCTGCCCAATGCCTGCCATGCCTGCCCGATGCCTGCCATGCCTGCCTGATGCCTGCCTGATGCCTGCCATGCCTGCCCGATGCCTGTCATGCCTGCCCGATGCCTGCCATGCCCTGAGGTCAGTCCACACATTAGGCGCACCGGGCTATAAGGCGCACTTAGTATTGCTGAGAAAATCTCAGCATTTTAAGTGCGCCTTATAGTCCGGAAAATAAGGTATGTAGTTTTGTAGAGAGAAAATTGATATAGAGTGTATCCACAAAAAGACTGCTCAATCTCACCTAGTATAGCGATCACAGCTGCAATCCAAAGTTGGATAGGGTGCCCAGGAAAAAAGTGGACTCCAAAATCCAAAGAAATACTAGAAAATAAGATAATCTGGCTCTCCAAAAAGTAAAATGTGAATTCTTCTTTATTCTTAATCATAGACATATGATTAAGTGCCAAGAAGAGCGAAACATGTAAGTGCTGGTGCTACTGCTAACTCTCCTGAGACCTGATTTTAATGAGTTAATAAGGAAGAATTCACATTTTACTTTTTGGAGCGCCAGATTATCTTATTTTCTAGCGAATTGATCCAGCCTTAAAAAATTTTCATTTTTTTAAGGCTTTCTAAATTTCAGGGAAGGAAAAAACCCTAAGAATAAACATTATATATATGGAGGATATTTATCAAGGTTTTTTCGACCTATTGGCCATTATTTGATTCTATTTGCTGCTTTTGGACGCATGAATTTCTATTTTTAATGTTGACAAATTTACATAGTGGTGTCAAAAATTTACCATTACAGAAAATTGCTGCCTCATTAACAAAAAAGCATTTTACATTTGATTTCAGTGGCGCACCTTTTCGTTGATGACTAATATCGATATCGTCAACTTTTTCAATGTGAAAAATGTTTGGACTTATAAAAATTTAAACCACCATCTCCATGGAGAATAATGTGTTTTCACCACCATCTGAGAACCCTTTCCAGCAACAAAGGGCTTGATAAATATTGAACTGGTTTTAACCAATTTTAAATATTGCTCAATTTTTTGTTCACAGTAATTTTTTGTTGCCGCTATGTAAATTTGCCATAAATGAAAATGTGGCAAATAAAAATAAATGCCGAAAACATGTCAAAAAGCGGTAATCAGTAAAATTTACCATTTGCTTTGTTGCTTCTTTCATATTTATTATTGATGTATTATTTATAATTTTCTTATTTTTGTGATTCAGTCAGAAGCAAAACATAAACCTGAGGGGTCCAAGCACATCTCTATTGTTAATATTATTTTCTCCATAGAAATTAATGTATAAATACATTTACAGTATTACCTGGAGTTACCTTAAAGAAGACCTGTCACCATAGTAACTTATTAAATTAATAAATTCCTTTTGAATAATGTTTGTTTCCAAATACAATTAATAAAGAATTTTGTACCTTTATTCCTTCTAAAGGTATTGAAATTTTCAATAAATCCAACACACAGTGTTGGGCTGGGCAGTTATAATTTCACATCACCACTGTAATTGACAGCTCATTTGGGGCAGGAACCACCATGAGACATCCTATGCAGCGCTTACACAATATCCCACAATTGTGCATCTTATGTTTTCTTTTCCGCATTTGTCACAAGAAAACTCAAGGCAAAGGGCCAGGACACAGGAATGTGTAAATCACATTCACAGGTTTGCAATAGCGATTGCTGTTATATCTTTATTGAGAAGCCTTGACCTCCTGCTATCAATCTCTGCTCTGATAATATCACACAACTTCTCCACACCAACCAATGTGATTTCTGGAGGTAGGACACACCTCAGAAGGTGTTCCTAACATTTTGAGTGACATTATACATGTAAAATGACAGCCGCCAGATAGGTAAAACGTTTGTGTGTGTGGAAGGGTATGATTATAGAAAACTCAGTTATGGTGGAAATTAATTTATTGAATATACTTCATAAAATCTTAATCAGAGAGGGGAACTATAGTTAATGACATTGATTGTAACTGACATGTCCCCTTTAACTCATTATGGGGTAAATTTATGAAGCTCATTTTGACCTATTCACTGGGTCCACTTCGACACTTTTATTGCTGCGTTCTCACTGTTTTTTTTCTTTTTTGCCACATTTTCAATCTCCCCCAATTGATGTAGTGCGGAATAAAATTTATAGTTATCCAAAAAAAGATTGATATGGCTAAATATTGATGCGTTAATACCACTTCACTTTACTTTCAATGGAGCTCCTTTTCCATCGATATTGATATCGCAGAAGCAGATCTTTTCATTGGGGACTTCAAAAAATGTTCTAAATGTATCTCCATAGGGAATAATGGTTTTGTTCCACCCCTAACCAGGTTCACTTTTTAGTGACAAAAAAAAAAGGTCAAAGGGGGCTTAATAAAAATCAATATTGGTGATATCAATATTTTTGACCTAATTAAAGGCATACTGATATTCCAGGAGGAAACATTTTCAATTTTAATAAATATTCCCCACTGTACTGGGATGCTGTAAATTTATTCTATAACAATAAATTATATAAGCAGCCCAGCTACAGCTTGGAATTTTTTTCTATCCTGTTTTCCATAAGTGCATGCAGGTGTTTAAGGTATTCTTAGCATTATAGTGCGGACAAAGGTAAATAAATGTAAGATGTCACCTACTGAGGATAATTTATCTTTCATATGAATATTTCACTTTACAAACTTTACAAACATTAAAAAGGAAAAAAAACAAACAAAAAACACAAATATCTCCAACAAATGCTATGAGCTAACAGTAGGGTTTTTTGTTGGTGTACACTGTATGACCATCAAGTCTTGGAAAAAAGAATTTGGGCAACTGCCAACTTACACAGATTTTGGTTCTTTTACCTTTTTAAAAAAATCTAATTACATAAGTAATGTCTGTCGACGTTCCATATTTTCACGCGGCAGTCAACAAAAACGCTGTTTTCTATTTCCTGTTGTTTTTCTCAGTTTGTAAAAATAAGTTGCCTATTAATATTCAAATTATTATGAATAGGCTTGTTTGTAATTCCACTTAAGAGAAGGAGCTCAGGTAGTCCTTAAACAACATTAAAGGGAGATATTATGTAATAAGCCTTTTGGAAATTATTATATTAATCAGAAAGCACGAGAGATTCCAAATTTTTTCAGCCACCCGGTATAGGCTAAGGGAGCTGAACAGGATTTCTTTTTCAGATACACTGGAGGAAAGAGAACACTTAAGATGTACACCAAAGGATTGGAGTACCCTACAAGATTCAGAGATAAAAATGAATATAATACATAGTAACATAGTGTATAAGGCTGAAAAAAGACACAAGTCCATCCAGTTCAGCCTATTTTCCTGCAATGTTGATCCAGAGGAAGGCAAAAAATCCATGAAGCAAGAGCCAATTATCCTCATATTAGGGAAAAAATTCCTTCCCGACTCCAAATATGGCAATCAGAATAATTCTCTGGATCAAGATCTCCACCTTCAGTTATCTAGTACCCATAACTTATAATGTTCTTACATTGAAGTAAAGCATCCAAACCAGTTTTGAACTCTTTAATGGAATTAACCATAACAACTTCTTCAGGCAGAGAGTTCCATAACCTCACTGTTCTTACAGTAAAAAATCCCCTTCTATGTAGATGCAGAAACTTTCTTTCTGCTAAACGTAGAGGATGCCCCCTTGTTATACTTACAGTTCTTGCTATAAATAGATTGTGAGACAGATCTTTGTACTGACCTCTAATATATTTATACATAGTTATTAGGTCACCCATTAATCTTCTTTTTTCTACACTAAACAAGCTCAGTTTTGATAATCTTGATAATCTTTGATAATGGTATTTAGAAGGTTGTGAAAATCCCTAGAAGGTTAGGTGGACATCCTACCATCAGTTAGGGCTATCCAGTTATTAGGCTACTGTTCCTCAGAAATAATTTTCTAAGGATATTTCAATACTGTTACTACTTTGTCTGTGAAGGTTTATTTGCAAGGGAAGGTATTATGTATTTATTTGCCTATTTTAGAGAGTAATATTTACAATTATAGTTACTGTACATACATTATGGTCTATTAATTTTGCTGGTACACCATTTAATGTATTCCCTTTTGATTTTCTTTGTATAAAGAGATGTTTATTAGACTGGGAAGGGTCTGAGTGGGCACTATATTTCTTTTTTTCACTTTCTCTATAAATATCTATGCATGTATACATTCCTCTTTTTTACTCTTGACAAAGACGTGAAGGTTGCAAAATCCTTGGAATAACCCAGTGAAATATTAGATGAAAAGCTACCAATGACTAATCCATTACTGGATATTCCAAATATATCTAAATACATATTTATTAATTAATTGTCAGTTTGAATGAATTGCAATGTGTACTTAATACATATACATTTCCACAGAGGTACCAGCTGGCTGAATGTTATTGTATGTTTCCTTTATTGATTTTAACTCACTTGGGAATGATATGCAAGAAATTTTTTCCTTATATAACAAGGATATTTTATGGTTCGTGTCTATGTCCTTCTAGTGACATTTTCTATAAGATTGTTCCTAGTGATGCTGCAGTTAGAAGCACTTACACAACTTACTTTTCACTCATTGATTCAACATTATGTTTTGTTTCAATATAAAATAGTTACCAAGGCAACCAACTAAAGGGGGGTAAGGTTTACCAATAAAATGCAGCAAAGGTTTCATCCCAAAAAGGGCATGACCAAATTGACCATGACCACTTTTTTGTTTAAAGTTTATAGGCACTGTATGTAATATATTTGAGTAATTGTTTAATTTGTGTAGCCAGGTGGCCAGTTATTTATTCTCCCATATTTAACTGTCCACTGTCTATGAAGTTATGTGTGCTGGGATTCCCCGTAATGTGTTTGGGACTCCCTCTAGTGTCTGATGTTATGAGAACATTCTTCTGTAGGATTACTTAAAGAGGCAGTGTGTTAGTCTGCCTTATTTATGATGTAAGTGAATTACATCAACCTTAGGTAATATAAGCATGTGTAGGATGTGGTTCCTATTCCTTTGTCCACATGGTGCTGCAACAGCAGGACCTCCACCTCCCTGGTAGGGGTATTGGAAAAAGATTCTTCAAAGGGATTTGTGGCAGACTAGATCCCAAGTTCTAGCTCACCTTTATTGGTGATAGTATTCAAACTAGGCTATCTATCTGGGTAGCCCAATACCACAACAGGATTGTAGTGGGCCTAGGTTCCCTTGTGTATCCTGGTCAATAGGATAGATGCACAGCTTAGGGATTCACAATGGTAAGCTTAGGGACCAGAGATTAACCTTAAAGGAGAAGACAACACTGAGAGGTCCATCCAGTAATGGGAGATACCAGAATCCCCCTAGGACTCACATTGTATAACTACGTATTGTTCTGCTTGGGGATAACTATACATTGAAATTGTTTTATATTGAATTGTGCCTTATTATATGATTGTGCTGTATTTGGATGCATATGGACTATTAAGTATTACTTTGCCTTTAACCTGTTTCTATTCAATAAATGTGTGTATGTATGCCCTGTTACTTTATTAGTAATTTAAGTGCACCATACATATCAAATGCTATTTTACTGCATGTGTACCCCTTCATCAAGTAGAGGTCTGTATTGTTGCTAGCCTGGTATGAAATGCTAATGCAGAGTTAACCTTTTCCTATCTTGTGTTCCCTAGAGGGGGACATTCCAAAAATTACATTCCAATCCTTAGTCTCCTGGCAGGGGACATCAATATTACAGACGTATTTCAGACATATTATTTCCTGCTAATTTCTTTGATAAAATTCATTGATATTGCATGAAACGTCTAATTTCACATTTTTCGCCAAAAATATTAGGATTTCAATTGGCGGAACAGGAAATTTAATTGGATAGGAAAAGGTTAATGGCACCATATTAACTATAGTGTTACATTTGCAAAAGGGGAAAGTAAGTTAAACAATAGTAGCTGAAATTTATACACGACTATTGCATAAATAAAGCTACCCTGATTGCCTTCCTGATGACAAAAAGGTAATCCCCCATCTGAAAGTATGAAGTTAATTTTGTAAAGTTGAAGATGCTGAAATTAAGGGAATAGATGGGGGTTCTAGTTTATTTCTTGCAATCCAGTTAACATGCCAGCCTCATGTTTACCCTATTCTCTTCTAGATTAAAAGCAAGCAAAGACACTACATGACAAACCCTTAAATGATATACAGTACATGTATCTAGATTAGTGATAGCGAACCTTTTGAGCTCGGTGTGTCAAAACTCATAAAAAAATGAGCATAACTCCGGTGGTGTGTCTCTGAAAAAAATCCATACGTTTTTGAAGGTGGGGCAACTCTCCTACTGAGATCGTGGCGTGAACAGCGCCATCACCTCTGACTTGTGTCTCGTAGGTTAACCATCATTGTTCTAGATGTTAGTGTTATTTCTGCATCATACCAACACAATAAGTTAAAAGAACTCTAGATAAGTCTCTGCTGCCTCTGACAAAATCATTCCTGCTCCATCTGTAAAAATAAAATAGATTGAACGTAATGAATAGGAAAACAAGTCATATATCTCCATCTATATTTATTAATCAAAATGTTTTATTTTATGCTCAGTTTGAGAATATTACAATGTTGCAAAGGTGACAGCACTCTGGTTATTCCTCATGCATCAAAGTATGAATTCACAAGTGCTGTTGTGAATTTTTCAATTTGGCATCATAAGATAAAAGATGGGAATTAGGGGGTGTACAGCACGGTTACTGCCACTGTTATGGTGACATTTCACACAAAGGGCTTAGAAAATATGGTGACAAAATGCCAACATTGACTAGTAACTGTGTGCCACTGGAATTAATGGAAATAAAATTGTACATGTGACATCAGGGGCAAATTGAGGAGTAATGTTACAAATTCACTTTGGGGTGTTAGTTCACTCTTTGAACAATATGCTTCTTTTGCCTAAACAACCCCTCTAGTTTGAAGTTATCCCCAAGTTTTGGTGTGTGTGGGAGAGATGATAAATGGAAGATGGAATAGAGAAAGAACACAGGAACATTAAAATGCACACATATCAAGTACATACGCAAACAGTAGATGATAGTGATGATGGGAAATTCTATACTATAATATTAGACTGAGAGTTCAATGAAGAGAAATTTATCCTTTCACAGTATAAACACATAGGAATGAGAACACTGTCAAAATGAGAAATGAAACTCCATTTACAATCAAATATATGAGAACAAAGACAATTATAAGAAAAGACACTCACTATTACAATATAATGTATGGGGATGAAAGCGCAATCAATACTACCCACCAAATAATGGCAGGATCTACAACAAGAAAGTACAAACCCATCCTCCACAAGCATCAAAGTAAAAGGTATATAACACAAATCTCAAAATAGAACTCTACAGGCATAAAACACTGAGAGACAGAAACATTTAGAAACAGTGAAGGAAGACCAAAGACTTTCACATCATCAGAAGAGTGATGTGTCAATATGATGTCAGTATCAAAGGATTCGATCAAGAGAGAATACAGAGAGGTTTTCACATTGGGCCATGTTAAGAAGGAAAGAGTAACCCAAAGCAAAGCTAAAGCAAAAGGAAATCAAAGTGAATCATATTATGGAGAATGCTACATATGAGTTTAGACATAAAGATTTCTGCTGAATGGACATTAGAAACTGTAACATAGTCTAGTCACTTAATCAATCTATCTGGTTTGCTAAGTCCTGCAAGTTTATTCGGTCAGGTTAATCAATTCCAGAGCTTTCTCATTCATGTCTTTTCTAAAAACTGCTTCTGGTCCTATGAGTTTCCTGTGCCTAAATATTACTATTATGTGAATACTGAAAGTATCACCTAAAATAAAAAAGGATGCTGTTGTAGCTCGAATAAGAAAAGTATGTAATTAGGTAACAGACATTAAAATAAATGAAGGCTGGTGTTTTTCTTAGTGTTTCAAAGTTGCTGAATCATACTGAACAGGTGGACCACTTTATTAGGAGAAGATAGGGGTTCTAGAGGTTTCCAGCACAGCTTGGGCTACAGAGACTGAGGCCCTTATTCACCAATGTGCGAAGTGAGCCGCGATGTGCTCGACTCACTTCGC
>WMED01003566.1:0-21967 GCA_019650415.1 Pipa parva
CTACATTAGTATTAGTGTTGTGAGGTGACAGGTGCATTTTAATTAGTTGAGAAAATAAACTCTGTCACAAAAAAATGACCTGTGAATGAATGGTGCCACATACTGCATGGAGGGCACTCACATACCTCCATGTCCCCCACCAATTGCTGCGATTTGGCCCTCCTACTACCTCCATCTGTGTAATATTCAAATTGTTTCATTTTTCATTATACTGCAATATACCACAAAACCATCAAGAACTTCTAAAATAAATTACTGCTTGTCTAGCCTTATTATTGGGCCAGATAATGGTAATGCGCGCTCAGGAAGCACATCACCATCATGCCACCAGCAACACGCGTTGCCGAACCCTCCATCTTTCTGATCCATCAAACCTTTGCTGGGAGAGGAACTGGTCTACAACAGTTCTAACTTCCTGAGGTGGTAAACAGCCTGGGGAGACGGGAAGCAGCAACTCACTATTTCATAAGGAAAAAACCTCCCTGGAGACAGTAATTCCAAGCTTTACAGACAACCCTGCAGAGTGTAAGCAATAGTTTTACCAAGAACAGCAAGAAAGGAGATAAAAACTACAGGAAGAGCAGGTACTATGTGTACTGTGTGTGAGTCTGTATGGCTGTGTGTTTTTGTATGTGTGAAAATGCTTTCACAGGTCAATGTTTGACTGTGTGTATGGTAGACAATATGTAATCTGTGTGTTGGGGGGTGCAGTGTGATATGTATGGGTGACTGTGTATGTAGATGACTATGTTAGAGACAGTATTTGTGTGTGTATGCATTAGAGACAGGGGGTTTATTTATAAATGTCAAAATGGTCAAAAAGAGGGGAAAATGTAGTTTTCCCCTGCTTTTTTCACTTCGACCATTTCGACAAACTATAAAAAAGGTAATTTTTTAAACATTGACCATTTTCAGCAGTATTATTTGAACATCGAATAATTGATATCCCTCAAGTGATATTTAAAACTCTTTTCCTGCTCATCCAAGCTAAAATTATTGCTGAAAATGATTTTCCTTACTAGACCTGATGAAAATCATCCAGCCCTATGCTAAACTGCAGCGCTAACAGCAATAAAAAATAAAGGAAAACTAAAGAAAAAAATAAAAAAAGAACTGTTCATCATCATCACGCTCATTGCAGGGGCCAATGAGAATGCTCTCCGCAATGAGCGTGATGATGTATGAGGCCGGCAAAGGAGAAGAAGGAGCTGCGCGCTGGCTTCTCAGTCAGCCAGTGCTGTAAAGGAGGCATCGGGAGAAGCTTCGGCTACCGGCTAATTTCAGCACAGCTCATGCTGTGGCTATAATCAAAAGGCTCTGTATAAAGTAAATATTTTATCAGTTCTTTTTTATTTTTTTACTCCTTTAAAATCAACAAACTGTTACCAAACTAACACAACTTCAAACAAAAATGCAACAAAGTGTCACAACCAATCACTACAACAATGCATACAAACCAATCTAAAAGAAAACACAAACTACCCTAAACACTTAAATCTATCCTAAAACAAAAACCGGCAATCAAGCTGTTAAATTAAATATAACATAATTATTGCCATAGTGCTGCTGTAATGGGAGTTGCTATGGAAATAATTAATTTAAAACTAAATTCCTTGTATACTGGGGGTCCATAGGACCACCCATCCCCCTTACCTAGCGTTATGGTAGATAAAAACAAAATCATTTAATAAAAGGGCAGGTAATCGTTTTATACCCACTGCTCCTGCAGTCTTTTCTTCAGACCCATGATGTAGTCCTGGATGGGTTCATGTTGTCAGCGATGTCCTTATATTGATCCAGAACCTTGATTTGACATAATCCACAAGGAGATCTTCTTGTCTGAGAGGAATCTTTTGTACCCCAAGCCTGTTTCTGATTGGTTAATTGCTTTGAGGCCATTAACCACTCAAAAACATGTAAAGGCTATATAAACCCTGCCTGATTCTGCAGTTCCCTCTTGGGTTGGATCCTCCATATAAATAGCAGGGAATTTTACTGGCTCTTCAGTAGCGGTGGGGAGCCTGAAGAGGAAGCCTATCCATAGCGGTTTTTTTTTTAATTTTAGTGGCAGCTAGTGGTTTGCACTGGTGGCAGATCAAGACCCACTCTGAGGGACCTTAGTGCTGCAGTAATAGAAACAGGTATCACTGCAGCATTAAGTATAGCATTTAAAGCTTTAGGTACCGCTGCGATAATGATTATAGCAACGGTAACTAATCATTAAATGCTATTTCTGCTGGGGTTTTTTTATTTCAATTCTTTTCTAATCGAATTAGTTTACCCTGCTTTTTAATAAATATGCACATTTTTTCAAACAGAGGGAAAAGTTATTTGATCGAATAAGTTGTAATGAAGTTACAAAAACTTTATAAATTTCCCCCTAGTAGAGTGTTACTGTGTGTGTAAGACAGGTGTGTGTGTGTGTGTGTATTTATAACAGTGTGTAATGTATTATGTCTATGTGTGACAGTGTGTATATCTGCTAGTGTATATATCACTGGATCAGTGAGTGTTTGTCACTAATCATTTCCTTTCTATTAGATACCAAAATAAAGCAATAAAACATGCTTGATTTTTATTTTTTAATTTAGCACTTTCCCACCTTCCTTGAAAATATTCTGTGACTGCCCCTGTACAGATCCTTCAGATCTTGTGAGTCTAGGATTCTAAGAAAATCTTTCTAAATCACTGAAATGAAAAAGAGAGCGCTAGAGGTACATGGGATTTTCCTTTTTTATATCCTTGTAAAGGATTACTCTTTCTTGAACCTTAGGAAACAGTGGGGGATTCGGAGCTAAATGGAAGTTATTTGAACAAGCAGTACTTTGTTTTTCTATACTGGCATGGATGGGTTCTATTTTCTACCTGCTCTGCAGGTGAGCTCTTGATGATTCTGGCTTTTTTGCAAACTTTTATATATTTTTTTTTCTGACCTCTATAAAACAGATTTTCTTTTCACCCTTTAAACTTTGTATAACTGCATTGTAACATTCGAGGATGTGTTTTTCTATCTCTCGCCGCAGCATAATTAGAAACACATACTATTTTGTTTGCTGAAAGGAGCGTTGCCGGCTTCCTGCTGACTTTTTGATTATCCTGTTATCTAACTCTCCCTTTTACAACTTGGCTAGCTATCATTTATTCATAATATTTGAGTTTTTCGAAACCGCCATAGATTTATTTCCTTCCCTGTTGTAACTCAGAAAAGGCTTACAGGAACTGAGGAAAAAATAGCTCTATAATACAAGTGATGCTAAAAGCGTTTTTCCATGAAATGCAATTGACAGCGGCATATCTAGCGACCCCATGCCTAGTGCAGGATCAGATAAGGGGAACCCACCCCCTGCAGGGCCACATGCTCCCCAACGGAGTACTTGCTAACTGGAGACAATGCCTTCACTACTTTATTTACAAGTAAGGGGTGCAGGTACATATTGACTATGTATTTGTAGTCATCTTAGCCTTGTTTAAGAACACTTGGAATAATTTCTTAAAGGAAAAGTCTGACCAAAAATTAAAAAAAAAATTATTTATGCTAATTACTACATTTTAGTAAATACAATTTATCTCATTTTTTTCAAAAAGTTAAAATTCTTAGTTGTCAAAAAGTGCTATAGAGCCCAAATGTGTTGCAAACTCCATCTTCAAACACTTCCGGTGACTCTATGGCGATCCCTCTCGGAGCTCATTCCTCTCCAGTCACTCTCCTAGTGAAGCCCTATATCGGCATTTCTTGGAAGTCACATAGGAGAGCGTGCATGTCATCAATGCATCCTCCCTGGCTGACGTACACAATCTCCCATGGAACTCCTAGGAAATGCCAATGTGGGGCTTCACTAGGAGTGCAGCTAGAGAGGAATGCGCTCCTGAGAGGGATCGCCTGATTCGGATGCTATAGAGTCGCCGGCGGTATCTGAAGATGGAGTTTGCAACAAGGAACTGCTGTATAGCACTTCTTTACAGGTAAGAAATTTAAAATTGATAATAAGCTGTATTTAATAAAATGTAATAATTCGCATAAATAAATGTTTGTTTTATTTTTGGCCGGACTGTTCCTTTAAGGGAGCAAAGCTGTTCCCATCTCGTGGGACTCCCACCTCCCTTTTTTAGATACAGATTAGTGGTGTGCGCAGCATTCTTATATAATCTTGTGCCACACCCACTCATTTTCTTGTATCGGGTGCATTTAACACAGGTAACCCTGTGTATAACATTTAGTAATGGGTAACCCTGTTTATAGTAATTAGTAATGGTCCTATCATGTTACTGTTCTTTTAAAATATCTAATTACATTCTTATTTCTTCAAAAGAGAGAAATTTTCTTAAAAGAAATTGTCCATATTGGTAAACACTGGTATCAATCATACAGTTGAGAAGGGCACACGTGCAGGGTTTTTCGATGAAGTTCCCCTTCCATTGCAGATTGATGTCAATATCCTTTTTTGACAGAAAATCTTTTCCATTGTAGCTAAATAACAAGACCGTCAGCTTTAAAAAATAGGAAAAAAATAGCAATATTGAAATATTACTGCTATTTCAATTGTGTTAAATAGTCAAAACTCGACTTTGATAAATATCCCCCTATATAGTCTGACACTAAGGGGGGAATTCACCATTCAGCGAAGTGAGCTCCGAAGCCTTCGGCTCACTTCGCAAATGGTATTATGCGCATGCTGATGTCGTGCGCGTGGACATCTGCATATGCATTAAAGGAATAACCGTCTTGGCGAGGCAACTCTTTTGGTTTCGCTGAGATGGGAATCCCTTTAATGTGCATGCTGATGTCTGCACACAGGACATCAGCATGCGCATAATGCCATTTGCGAAGTGAGCCGAAGGCTTCGGAGCTCACTTTGCTGAATGGTGAATTCCCCCCTAAAAGTTGTTTACAAGTTTATTTTTGCACAGGTGTTCTTTAGAAGAAGTCCTTTGTAATATCAGTACTCTGACCTGGAAAAGTCATTTAAAGTATACCTGTCACCTCAAAACTCTACTACTAATTTAGATTGTACTACTAAAAAAAATTTTGTAAAATATATACAGTGATACCTTGGTTCTCAACCACAATTCGTTCTGGAAGTGCGGTTGAGAACCAAAACAATTTATCCCATAAGAAATCCAATCGCAGATTGACTTGTATTGATGCTGCGAATGCCATTCTGCTCATCTCGGGTGTTTGAGTTCCAAATATTTGTTCAGATTCCAAGACAAAATTTTCTTGAATTTCGTGGTTGAAAACCAATTTGTTTGAAATCCAAGTCGTTTGAAAACCGAGGCACCACTGTATATGTATTTAAAAAAATGTACCTTTAAACACCATTTCTCTCTGTCATCCTCCCTGTCAGCCTGCCTTTTCTGTCCAGAGTGTTGGGTGGGCAGAGCTAAATAATTGATATAGCTCTCCAGTCAGATCCCTTAAATCACGATAGTGATAGTGCAGGGGCACTATCTTAGTTTTCGCCCTCCTCCTTTTCCCTGTCCCTACCTACCTGTTCTGTGGCCCAGCTCTTTCTGTTGTATAACTAAGAACTACAACATGTTTGCAACATGGAACTGCTGTATAGCACTTCTTTACAGGTAAGAAATTTAAAACTGATAATAAGCTGTATTTAATAAAATGTAATAATTTGCATAAATAAATGTATGTTTTATTTTTGGCCGAACTGTTCCTTTAAGGGAGCAAAGCTGTAGTACTTTGTACTTATACTCTATATCAATTATTTAGCTCTGCCCACCCAACACTCTGGACAGAAAAAGCAGGCTGACAGGGAGGATGACAGAGAGAAATGGTGTTTAAAGGTACATTTTTTTTAATATATATATATATTTTACAAAATGTTTTTTTAGTAGTACAGCTCTTTCTGTTGTATAACTAAGAACTACAGCGTTCCTCTTCCCAGCACTGCTTCAATTTCCTGCCAATCACAAAAAGTTAGATCATTGTCAGAGGGAGGAACACTGAAGCGCTTCACACTACAGCAGACAGAGCCAGGCCACGGAAGAGGGAGGTAGGGACAGGGAAAGGATGGGGGGTGAGCACCAAGATAGTGCCCCCCTCCTGCAGAGCCCTAGGCGGCTGCCTACCAATTGGCCTGGCCCTGACTTTAATATCGTATTGTATTTATTCATTTGTATAGCGCTGATATTTTATGCAGTGTTTTTCAGAGATTCATCATTCACTTCATTCCCTGCCCGATGGAGCTTACATTCTAATTTCCCTATTCAGTATGTTTTTGGATTGTGGGAGGAAACTGGAGCGCCAAGAGGAAATCCACGCAGGTGCAGGGAGAACATTCAGATGAAGTCCAGGGTGGAATTGAACTCAGAACTCACTGCAAGGCAGCAGTGCTAACCACTGAGCCACCGCACTGCCCACTATTTATATTAATGTAGTATTGATAGTATTCACAGTACTTGAACATTTGTACACATTCAGTAAATATTTTATCACTGTCTCCTAGTATGAAAGAGTGCAACATCAAACTCTTTCTTCAACTTTGTGGTATTGGTATTGTAATATTATTACAATATATTATTACAGCACTTCCACATTAGTCATGCAGTAACCCTGGTTTCAGCATATTCTTTTTGCTATGCATTATCATTTCCATTAAAGGTTTTTCAGCCAATGAATTGTGGCCTCTTCCTGGCACTATGTCCATCCAGGTTTTTGTTTTAAGTTTCATAAAACAAAAGCCATATTGAATTTCTCCTCTCCATATGGTTACACAGTAGTGTTAAGTGACTCAGCTCCCTGCCTGCCGCACATGCAACAAATTATCAGTGGATGTTAATTATTCATTCAGCTTCCCTTTTGTATATGAAGCCAAAGCTTATTTTAAGGCACCGTTTTCCATAAAAAAAAAAAATAGGTTTTAGGGAAATGTGTTATATGAATGCATTCTGCTTTTTTTGACACTTTTATGAATGTGTATTTCTTTTTTTCTGTGTATTTATGCCAAGCAGCTAATGAAAGGTCCAAAATCTAGTAAAAACAGTTGCCTGTAAAAGATATCTTTTTATTGTCAAAGTCTGTATTAAATTTGTTTCTTTTTATCTTTGCTAATCAAAAAAACATATAATGGCAACCGAAACAGCTAGCCGTGGCACTCTTTTTCTTCAATTGCATGAAACCAAAGTGATTATCCTCTGCAAAGTTATCGATTTTTTGGTTCTGGTTGTTTTCTAAGAACAGTAATACAAAAAAAATGAAAATTGCTCAAATGCATTTATAATTACTATATATTTCATCTGTGCTTCTAAATCATGTATGGAAAGTAAGTTATTTAGCATTTTAAATTTAAGAATTGGGCTTTAGGGCACACTTGCTGTCTATGTTTTATGTAAAGCATCATAAAAAACAACAGGACTGGGTGAGGTCTGTTTAACAAAATGTCTGCTATAGATAAAAACGTACAGAAAGCAATGAAATTCAAGAATTCAACATCAAAGATGACGGAAGTGCTGTATTTGAATAACTGACACGCCAATCCAAATGGGATTTTTTTTTAAATTCTTCTGGTGTTACTGATCCTTTAACAGCAATTTTTAGTATGTTTTTGCTTTACTTTATTATTATTTAACAACATCTTATATAAATAAAATTTTAGATTTGTATTATATAGGTTACAAATAATATTATTATCTATAGTCTCCATGCATTTAAAGTGCACCTGTCACTTCAATGCTCTAATACTAATTTAGGTTGTTCTAATGAAATAAATGTTTTGTAAATATATATGTATTTTAAAAAAATGTGCCTTTATACAGCGTTTCTCTCTGTCATCTTCTCTGTCAGCCTGACTTTTCTTTCTGAGTCGGGCTGGGTGGGGCTAAATGATGATTGACATTATAGCTCCTCCAGTCAGATCCCTGCTAGATTGATTTAAGGGATCTGACTGGAGGAACTATAATGTCAATCATTATTTAGCCCCTCCCACCTGACACTCAGGAAAGAAAAGGCAGACTAACAGAGGGAAACGCTGTATAAAGGTACATTTTTTAAATACATACACAACCGTTCAAAAGTTTGGGGTCGCTTAGAAATTTCCTTGTTTTTGAAAGAAAAGCAGTTTTTTTTTCAATGAAGCTAACATTAAATAAATCAGAAATACACTCTGTACAGTGTTAATGTGTTAAATGACTATTTTAGCTGCAAACATCTGGTTGTTAATGAAATATCTACATAGGTGTATAGAGGCCCATTTCCAACAACCATGGCTCCAGTGTTCTAATGGTACATTGTGTTTGCCTTCAGAGCAGAGTGGCAAAGAAAAAGCCATATGTGAGTATGTCAAAAATATGGGAAAACAGGTCCCTTAGTCTCTCAACGCGTTCCCCAGGCAATGCACCCAGCGTCCTCAGGAGAAGATAGTAAATGCTCTAGTCAGTAGTAGTACATAGTAGAAAATGCCGGTGAAAGCAGCCCACAACATTCATAAGATGCTGTTTTCACTGGCATTTTCTACTATGTACTACTAACTTCTCCTGAGGAAGCTGGGTGCATTGCCTAGGGAAACGCATTGAGAGACTAAGGGACCTGTGTTCCCATATTTTTGCCTGTTTTTACCATTTAATATGTGAGTACCATTTCTCTATTAAAGTACTGTTTCTTTGAAGCTCTGCACTATCAGTGTTTTTACTTTTGAGGTGAAGATTATCGCCAAGTCTGATTCATTAAAGCTCCTCCATTCATGTGTGCCATTGGGGCCGTTTATGAAAGCTCATTTGTACTTCCCATTTGGTAAGTGCAACCGCTAGGGGGGCTTTCTCTTCTCCCATGTTGTTATTTGCACCATAGTCCATACTTCAGCACTTTATATGATCCACCTATTGAGATATCTACTATTACACAAGTCTTCATTCCTTTACACCAGTGGTGTGTGAATATAAGACTATATCACACTAGGAGACTGTTCCCTCTCCTGTTTTATGTCTTTGCGATACCTACAGATTCCACAAGTATTCCAAATAATCTATTCTTTTCTAATGACACACTAGTGTTTCATAGAGTGAAATATGCACTAGGATGCATCTTGCTGCATTTTTTTGACTATGAAAAACGCAATGTAAAAAATGCGACAGGATTAGTAGCAATAGGAATTGAACCATAGCGGTCACACGTGAAGGAAAAGTGCTGAGATAGTGAGGAGACAATGTGAAGTTGCACCTGCACATACATTTTTATTTTTAATGCATATGAAGATTCACCAGTGTGAATTTGCGGTGTTTTTTGCCAGGGCATTTTTTAAGAAAAAACACAGTAGAAAATTTGCAGTAGAAAATGTTTGTATGAAATCCCAGGGATGCACTTATTACAAATTACTGGGTTAATGCTAAAATTACTGTTAATATTGGAGGCAAGCAGGCATTCCAAAGTACAAATTATGCCAACCAAGAAGCTTATTTATCAATGAGTAAACTTACATGTCAAAATTAATTTGCATCAATTCGCCTGTAGTGTAGCAAAATCAGCTGTGCATATTCACTAATTAATGTGATGTTGCTGTGATGAAGCGAATTGTTATGGAGTTATTTCTGAGTGTTGTCTGGCAAATACTTTTATGTCATGCACCAGCCTCTTATGTCATTCAGTAATAACTGCTTTGAAAAAATCTAGATCTACAACATCCAGTAACATTTGTTAATGATGAAATACTCCAGGATAGCATTTCTTAGATGGCCTTCTAACATTTTACCCACAATTGAATTTAAACTTTCAGGTATATATTTTTTACCTCTTTTTGAATATCGCCACTACATTTGCTACACTCCAGTCCTGTGAAACACACCATCATCATAGAGTTCCTAAATAATAAAGATAATAGTCTGTCTATGATTGCACTTAATTCTGTTAAGACACAGGGGTGTATACCATTTGGGCCTGGTGATTTTTCAATTTTAATCATGTTAAGATGGGACAGTACTTTGTCCTAGGTTAGGCAGGCAACATTTAATGGAGTATGTAATTCATCTCTCCTCTTCACCCAACATTTCATTTTCCTATGTGACTACATTGGAGAAAAAATTGCTTTCTCTTAGGGGGGAATTCATGATACTCCAAAGTGAGGTGCGGAGTGTTCGCCTCACTTCGCACTGTCTGATCTGAGTCCGCCGATGTCATGCACGCGGACATCAGCGAGCACATTAAAGGGATTCCAGTCTCGGCGAGAGCAAAAGAGTTGCCTCACCGAGACTGGAATCCCTTTAATGCGCTCGCTGATGTTCGCGTGCAGGACATCAGTAAGCGCATCTCAGTCAGTCCGAAGTGAGGCGAACACTCTGCACCTCACTTCAGAGTATTGTGAATTGCCCCCTTAATCTCCCTCCACAATAACCCCCTCATTATTTTATTTTAAAGGGCTAACACCTTCTGTTTTAACCATTTTACTATTTCTATAATGAAATAAGATTCTTGGGTTTGTTTTGTTCTTTTGGGCAATGAGTCCCATATTATGTACCATAATACTGGAGGGTATAGACTCCCCCAGACCATTTTTGTGTATTCACCACTAAGAGCCTCATTGATTAAAGTCCAAATTCACCTTGCTACAATTCATTTCACGAAGCCAAAACAGATGCAAATTCGCTTCTCAGGATTGACTAAGTAGAGAATACACATGCCAAACAGGAGGACAGTGGAAATCGCTGTTGGATGCATAGAGTGGTGTAGTCAGTCAGATAGAAGTAGGATAAGAAGTCATACAGAGTGAGGTGAATTTGACAAGTGAACGGCAGTGACGTCAATCTCGCCACATCCCACTAATTGTATTCTGTGAATATTTTACCTATTCCTATGCCAGCTTGTCCCTAGGTCATGTTCTCACTTAATTGCAGTCACCATTGTCACTTTTGAATAAATAGTCACCTTACATAACACTGGAGCTTTGCCATCAACACCCTCCTCCAAAGTTCACTAGTCTGAAGTGATGAAGTCAAACAGGTGAATTCAGAGCAGTTCACTTAGTCGTATTTTCACCTTCACACCACTTCTCTGTTTAGTCAGTTGTAGAAGTACCTGTGCACATGCATGCAAAATGATGCAAAGAGCTACTTCAGATCACAACTATCATAGTTGCCTGACTTGGTCGCGTATTTGCCACTTCAAAGAGTTTGCGCAATGAGAGAACTTGAGGAATTGGAGAATAGACGTGAATTCATATCTCTATGTAACTATTTGGACTTTATTCAATGAAGCCCTAAGTGTGCAGCAACGGATGAATAAAGGGCAGTGTACAAGTAATTTTAATAACTCCACTGCATTAAATTCTGAATTCCACCTAAAAAGAGTTTTATAATGACAC
Source organism: Pipa parva (assembly GCA_019650415.1). Taxonomy (NCBI): domain Eukaryota; kingdom Metazoa; phylum Chordata; class Amphibia; order Anura; family Pipidae; genus Pipa; species Pipa parva. The sequence continues at coordinate 11,304 of WMED01003566.1, forward strand.
TGAACCATGATCATCATCAACTAGAACAACAACAGCTTTTATTATTAGTTAGTTATGCTGTCTTTGTTAACCTTGTAGACTGGGATCTGGAATTTCATGAGACATTTAATTACATCTCAGAAAGCATTTACTTCCAGCATTCTGCTTGCTTGCATGCAATGAAATTATCTCAATAAAACCTTTTCATTTGCCATCAATAATTTATTTCCATTACTGCTGTTTTCTTGTTGGCCTTTTGTGGTTTCTAATAGGAGAATGAACATGTTTTCATATACGCTTGTAGGATAATATCCCTGTGTTATTATTCTTTTATATGTACCTATAGTGTCCAGCTTATATATGTATAAAATTAACACATGTAAAGCTAAGAGCCCTTTTTAATACAGTCCCTAAAATGGAACCCATAAAGTCCTACACAAAATACTTTCTCTAGGTGCTCACACCTAGCTGCACTTGGGTATGAGTTACCTGTTTACATGTTGGAGCCTATAGTGTACTATACAAGAAGGGAGCTAATGCCATGACTCTTCACAATACAGCATATAATGTGATATGTATTTTAAATCAAGTGTCATAAAATCATTTGTATAACAGATAGCAAAAACTTTACTTAACATCTGTATGTATTGTGCACATCTATTTAATTGTCCCCATCACAACCACGATATTATATCACTCCCCAGGACATAGCCATTGTGTAACAACCTTACCAGGCCCTGGGACCTGAGAGGGTCCTAATTTGCATGAAAAATTATTTATCAAAAATAGCAATGCATTATTGAGTGGCCAGTGCACAATCCAATTAGCAGGGGAATGAATATGTGGTTAAGACAATGACCTGAAGGTATGGGTAATTAATCAGGATTGGTGGTTGTCAGACATTTTGCAGGCACAGGATGCAAACCATTAGGCTTACAGTATTAGGCACACCAGCACACCAATATATTCACTAAATGAGGACCATTCTACCAGTAAATTAAGAAGTTAACACAGGGGATCTTCATCTGCTGCAGTGGCTGATTGCTCTAATCCCATTGTGGGTATAACGGAGAGAACCATTATAGTAGAGTTCCTGAACAAGCACACAAATAAACTACAGAGGTCTTAGCAGGCAAGATAGCATGTGGGCATATTCATTCGGGGGGATCACTCTTCATCAGGGCTTGTCCCCCTAAAACCCAGAATTTCACCACTGTACTGGTGGATATAAATGGGTACTATACCCTAATTTTTTGTATTTGTTTTTGTATTTATTCATTTTTATATAGTGCTACTATATTAATATCTCTGCATGTTGAAATCATTTCTTTTTTTGTTTCTATATCCTGCATAATCTAATGCCAGGTATCTAAGGAGCAGCACGATTTATAAAAAGAAAATGTGTTTAGCTAAAATTGTGTGTTTTCTGGGTAAATGTGAGACTGCAGGCTTCTCTCTGCTATTGGCATGTTTATCTGCACATACAGAAAGTCAGCAATCTTGTAACTGTATTGTAAACTGGTTAGTTCAAAGAAATTGAAATGAAAACCAATGGAAACCCATTGCATGCAACGGACACCAAACATTCAAAATGGGAATTGTTTGTATATCCCTATCATTGGACAAAAAAAATCCAGAATGTTAATCTGTGTAGACCTAGGTAAGGACAACTTAATTGCTGCATGAAAGCCCTTGAAAAACCATTGATGCTTGTCAATATATATGTAAAATGAGTTGGGATATTTTGTTGACATTCCCTCTTTTCCACCTTTCTACATTCTGAGCTTAAAAAAGGGCCTTTCCTTTGCCTCAGCTGCATTGGATTAGGACAAGATTAGAAAAGAATATGTCCTATTCATCCATTGCTATGGCGTAGTAAGATAAAGACCTATTTAACGAGTGCTGGCACATCACTGCTGAACAAAACACATTATAATAATACCTCTGTAATATTGTGTCATTCTCACTAATCTTTCACAATCCCTTGAGATCTGCCTCTTCATACACATAAATGTGTCAGAGATTCCTGGTGATGAACTCTCTAGCGGGATATATAAATATATGTGTATTGCAGGCACATAAATTATTTGTGATATTTGCTCTTTGCATAGTCTTTGAAGATTCTAGGCACCAGCTTATACATTTTCTGGAAAATGAAATTGGGTAGTATCAGGACACTGGACTAAGTAAATGAATATAGTTGGCTTTTAGAAAGCTGACAAAAAAATCATACACAAAAGGAGCACCATAAGTGAAACCAAATTAATTTGGATGCTTGAAATAAAAAGGGCACATTAGTGGTTTACAAAGCAGTAGGGCAAGTCTTCAAACTGCCATATATTTATTCATTCAGGTTAAGAAAAGTTCCTGTGATTTCTCTGTACATTAAATTCAACTCAAATATTATTAAATGGAATCTGACAGCAGAGCAGGCCTGTAACACTCATAACCCTAATAGTGCTACACTATCAGTGTAAATAAAACAGTGATGGACCCTGTAGGGTCATTGAATCCAGGCCATGAAAATGTATTATTTAAAGTTCCATTGCAAGTAATGGCAGAAGGTGGGTGTTTGTTTATGTAAAAGATTAGATATGTATCACACAGCAAGCTGGTAGAAAAATACAAAGCAATACAAATCAGAAGATCAGCAGCAAAGAAAACATTTGTAAAACAATGGGATACTTGTAACAAACATGCCAAGTTACATGTCACAGTTTCACTTTCTGGTGTAACTGGTTCTTCTATTGGCAGACAGAAATGTGCTGGTGGGGCATATTGTCTGCTGGTGGGGCATATTGTCTGCTGGTGGGGCATATTGTCTGCTGGTGGGGCATATTGTCTGGATCAGGGGTGCCCAGGCTGCAGACCATTAGCATTTCTTGCTGTAGAAGAGTAATAAATTATAATGTACATAAACAGCTAAGATATTCTGCCCATATAAATACATGAATTACTTTAAATATATATATATAATGTAGAACAGAGTGGTCGTGTTAGTCCACAGATGCAAAAAGATGAGTATTGCAATACTTGGTGATAATGTTTTTATCAGATTAAAAGTCAGTTTATAGAGGAGTTTTCAAGAGATCTGTCCTCTCTTTCTCAAGTCTCAAGCAATATAATAAAATGACTGTTAGTTCAGTAAAAAAGGCATCATCAAGTATATATATATATATATTATATTATAAAATCTACCTAACAGTTACCGGATGACAAGAGTAGCAACACAAGAGCTTCACTATTTTAACAGTACCTAACTTGTTTTGATGTCTGTGTGGGATTTGTATATATAAGATTTAGCACAGATCATTAAAGACATTCAATGCAATTGTATACTTTCAGTAGAATGGATTTGGGGGTATTTAATTACAGCTACTTCGGCCATTGCATCATCTGGGCCAGTGAGGTAGAATTTAAAGACACAGGAACCCCCCTTACAAAATTTTAGTGGGATTCATATCAATATTTATCTTTGGCTCTATTATAATGGATTTACTCTAGCACTGTAGTATTTACTACTAAATTCCACCTTTTAAGCACAATTTAAAGGCCATTCAGCCTCCTAATGCAGGAAAGTGTTCTGTTATGTAACTACTTCTCCAACTATGGATATTCACCAAGGATCATTATTTACTACAGTGTGGCATATTTACTCACAGTTGGCATGATCATGCCAACTTGGTTTTTCATACTGGAGTGAAAGTGGCAAATTAGGGAATTTACAAAAGGGCATTAGGCAACAGTTCACTTAAAAGCCATAGAAAATATGCTTACAAAAAATAATTAATTTGTGCAGTTCATCATGGACAGCCCCTTCTACTTTCACTCAACTACAATCCCCAGCATCCTCAGTTTTATGAAGAGATGTAGCTGAGGCAATAAAAATTGTAGCTTATCATGAAATAGAGACACAGGTTGAAAATCAAATTCCAAACCAATAACACTTCCTCAATCTAGAACTAATTGATTTTGTTCCCACCGTCACTTTTCTGGCTGGAAGGTGATGGTGGGAATATTTATGACTGATGGCATATGCCTTTAAATGTATTTTGCCTTTTCTAAGGACCACAAAAACCTAAAAAATATGTCAAAGGCCATATTAAAGGAGCACTATTTACCCATTCAGTGTATATAATGTTTACTGTTACACTGAGCTATTCATGATTAAATATGAATGTGTTTATAAACATTGCAAGCACTGGATAAAAAATCTTCAATGTTGAGGGGGTTATTCACTAAGGTGTGAATTCGACTGTCAAATTCGCAAACAGCGGATTTCCAGAGCAAATTCGTGACAATTTCTCCATTGTAAAGTGGCGACAATTTTTTAATGTTAAGATTGCAACAATTTTCCCATAATAAAGTCATGATTGAGACAACATTCTCATTATAAAGATGCAACTGCGACAGTAGCAGCCTATTGCAACTGTCTTTATCTGGCAAATTCGCACCTATACGCAACAATTTGGACTTCAGTGAATAACCCCCTGACAGTATATATCAGTCAAATGGGAGCAAAAGTATCCTACAGAGTCAGGTTACTTAAAGTGTAAAATGTAATATGTCCAAAAGAGAGTCTATGAATATATATGATTTGATTTGAAACTAATAGTTTAATTGTTAATTGTTAAACAGTGTTAATCTATACATGTTATTAATCCTAATGCTAAGTGAGGTATAGTGTCCCTTTAATATAATTAGCATGACTAGTTAGTACTTTCTGCCGGTATATTACATCAGAGCATCAAAGCAGAATAACATCCTGAGCATCACGAATACAAATGACTTTCTATATCCCCTGTAATCTGCTATACATATGTTTTATTCATTCATTTAAAACAGAAAAAAAAATAATAGATTTTCTTCTGAGCCTCAGATATGGTTAAGAATGAAACCAGCATGACAGATGTGCAACCCTTGTTCTTGTATTCCTCTCCAAACTGATTTTTTATGTTTTTTAGGAAAACTCCACAACTGGAAACCATCATGAAGTTGATTATTTAGACATACATTTTGGCAAGCTTCTGATCGTTCTAGCAGAACAAATAGATGCCACTTTGCTGCTGGGACTGTTTATGGCATTTCATGTGTTTAACTAAATATTTACACACAGCTATTCCAAGTGAAACTAATATAAGTTAATTGCCTTTTCTCTTTGTATGTTGTCACCTCTGTGGTGCTGAAAGGTGTGGACAGAAGTCTCCAAGATGGAATGTAACAAGAGAGAGTGGCTACGGGATGAGAGGAGGAAGCCTAAGCCAAAATAACATCTAAGGCCGTGAGGCTTGAGAGAAACAGCTGTGCTGTGATTTCATTGTTGAGCCTGTTATCTCTTTGAAGCTTAACACCCTTTATCGCAAAGCAAGCTTGCAAAGATGTGGCGCCTTCATTTTCATTCCCCTGCTTGAGACACAACTTCTGCCAATCTTTCAGACTTTGCATTCATCTCACAGTTAACAGGCCTGTGGTACTTTCCTTGCCTTGCTGTGTTTGTATGAAGAATTATCCATCAATCCATTTTACAATTTTTGCATAACCCTATTTAGCTTGTAGTACACTTTTCAATATTGTGTACTTTTTTAAATGTGTAATTAGATTGTTTACATTTTAGAGGTAAAACATTACATGGGATTTTATTTAAAATTTTGCCTGAGCCTTAAAACAATGCATAGCTTTTAATTAAGTAGCACGGAAGAAATTGATTAACTTTAAACCTGAAAAAAAAATGGTAACATATATTTTTTTTGCTTGTCAGATCTCCATAGTTTGGAACCTCTCACTGGAGAGTGTTTATTAATAAAATGTTCTGTCCAGGTGCAGAAGGCGCTCCACCTAGTACGCTTGATAAAGAGCAGTGTGCTAGAAACTTGTAATAAATATGTCTAACCTATATCTTATATATCTTATACACATTAAAGTTCCTGTAACACCAAAAATAATCAAACCATTTGGATTGGTATGACAGTTATTCAAATACAGTACTTGTAAAATGTTATCTTTAAAGTTAAATTCATGAATTTTATTACTTTCTGTCTGTTCTTATCGTTACTGATAGCAGACATGTTAAATAGACCTCATCCAGCGCCACTGTTTTCTAGGGTGCTTACATAGTACAGACAGTATGGCCTAAAGCCCGATTTGTAAAGTTAAATAATTAAATATATATTATATATGCTGTAAAATGAGTATTACAATACTTGGTGATACATTTTTTATTGGACTAGCAGTTGTTTTAAATAGACAAGCTTTCAAGAGGTCCGTCCTCTCTTTATCAAGTCACAAGCAATAGCAAGTTAAGTTAAGAAGATAATATTCTAGGATAAACAGACTGTTGGAGCAGTCGTAAATATTGTCAGGAGTGGGCTATTGGACAAGGATAAGCGGGGTTAGTGGTGAAATTCTTTGATACACAATTTAAAAGCAAACATAAATAAATGTATTATTATCCATAACATAAAGGTATGATAGTGATATCATGAAACAGGTAAAAACACATAATAACATAAATTATTGCAGCATAAAGCAATCAGGTGTCATAAATTCTGTTAGGAATGGATTAAGGCTAGGTTCACACTCACGTATGACGTGCATACGCTGTGTCCAGAACGCTGTGTGTTGCATTTTGGCCGGCAGATGATATGCCGCGCACAAAATGCGGCCAGATAGGAAATGCTGTGAACGCTGAGAGAGCGTCATACGCTAACGTGAACCTAGCCTAAAGCTGACAATTGGGGGAGGGGTAGAGGGGGGGGTTGGAATTCTGTGTTACAGAGATGATCACAGCTTCAAAGCACACACAGAAAATACATACTTTACCATTAAATAAAGTTATGATAGTGAGACAGAAATCCAAGATCTATATTGAGTCCTGTACTTTTGGTACTGAAATGCAATATCATTTTGAGTTTTTCTTTCATGTGTGTTTTTAAAGTTCCCTTTAAGTATTTTAATTTTTAGATTTTTAGTTGAGTGATTGTTTAAGTTGAAATGGATTCCAACTGGAGTGCACAGTTCTAACGAGTAGTAGGAGGCGGAGTGCTGTGTATTGATGCAAATTCCGTCATTGAAGTGCAGTGACTAAATGTATACAATGTTGTACTAACTTTGTTCGGTGAATAATACATCCCTTTCTATGTCATCATATTCCAAGTTCTTGTTGTCACTTGTTTACCGTCTTTATTGACACTTTTGAATGAACAGTAGCGTTTTGCAACATCAGAGCCCTGCCATCAATCCCCTACTTGGCCACTTTCAATTGGTGAAACTAAATTGGCAAATTCAGGCAGTGTGCCTTGTCAAACTATCTGATTTGACAGACTCCAATGCTTGCTGAATATCCAAATAATGTGTGCCCATGCACATAAATTATTGTGAAGAACTCAGTCAGTCTGCGACAATTGCAATCATCTTAGAGGTGGCAAATGGACGTGAAGTCAGACCTGTCGCTACCGTTTGGACTATTATGAAAAATCCCCCAAGCTGTTTAATAAAATGCATCATGTTCTAACTAGTGATACTCTTTATCACTCTGTACGCTGCATTGTTGAGGATTGCTGCTAAATGTCTTACGCTGATTGTGAAGTGAAACTGCTGGCCTACCCTTACAGACAGAGCTTGTAAGAGGTTTTAAGTGAGTCATTATTGTGAGTAGGCTTGCTGTTGATCACGAGAGTTGTAAGCTAACAAGGAATCCTGTGTATAATACAGTATCCCCATAATACAGATTGTTAAAAAAAACACAGTTTGTGAGGGGTATCAAACATTACCTTAAGTCTTGCAGTCTGAAGAAACCCCTGTGCGTAAACTCAGTTTTTAACACTTGTAATCCATGGCTCAGTATAATTTACTTAACCTGCTATATAGCCAGTCAAGCCCAGTATTTAGCCCAAGTATTGCTGATTTAAACTAACTTGGTCGGGCAATTAATCATTGTATCTGCATTGTTCTCTAATAGCAGCAGGCTTAGCTGCATGCCCTGCAGACAGAGTGGGTGTTTAGTATATATGCTAATCTATGGCCTGTCTGCCATTTCCCTGTTTCTGTCACAGAACAAAAGGCTCCAGATTTCTGTGCTGCTATTTTCACAATCTAATTACAAAATGAGAAAAGGGTGCTAGGGTCAAAGAGCTACTTGATGGCACAGGAAGATGTGGTTTCCCTCACTTTGTTTAGAAAAAAATAGTTGTGTTGGCAAGAAAGCTGGATATCGAATTCCCAGGAGAAATATGGAATCCAGTCTGTTGTTATTTCTGTGTTTGCTGGTGGGTGGGAGACAGAAGAATATAAATATTTATGTGGCAACTTAACCGTTTCAATTGCATAACATCTTTGATCATAGTCGGGTGTTTAGTGAATTATTCCTGTAGGGGTAAATGTTTTACATGGAGAGAAACAGAGGGAAGAAAATCTGCTACATATGTTAGAGGAGAAGGTAAGAAATCAATGTACGAAAAAAAATTCTTCCTCATTGGCCACTGAAGCAAAATAAAATGAACTGAAAATCAGTATTCATCTCTGAAATGGTACTCAGTATTAAAGACAATCATCTGGTGGTTAACAGTTTGTAAACTGTGGGACATCTTAGTCCCAACCTTCTTAGTCAACTCTTCTTCCTGAGGATGCTGGGAATTGACTCTGCACTAGGGCTAAGGTAAGCATGATAGCAGCAGGACCCATCTACTAAAAACAGGGCAGATCATAATGTTATGAGGCTACATACACTGGAGTCCAATGTAGTGTTAAGTATGGTGCACAGGAAATTTGCTTTATTTGTGCCGTATGGGTCTGTATGCACAGATGCTACTTTGCATTTTGTCTGTGTGTTTACGGATCCATGTGGCACAGCATGTGTTATTAAATGACAAGGTGGCAACCACCAGCTGATATGGCTAGTTCTGTGGCCGGCATTGCTGAGATTTCTCTTACACAGATGGCAAAAGGTAGGGGTTGAGTTGCTGTATACATGGAAGAGTTGTGGTGTTTTATTGCAGGTGTGTCCCCAGCAAAGGTAGCATATTGTGACTAGCATTTTCCCGACTTGCCTCCTTATTATAGTTTGTATAGGCATCTGAATCCTGCCCTCTCACAATAAACAAGTCTTTTATTATTTGTCTCTAATGTCAGAGAGGGAGTGATGGGCAGAAAGAGGAACTCACCATTACTGCATCCATTAAGGTTTCTTACGAAGCACTTAGGGGGTTATTCACTAAAGTCTGAATTGTTGAGTATAGGTGCAAATTCGCCAGACAAAGACAGTCGTTACATCTTTATAATGAGAATATTGTCGCAGTCACGACTTTATTATGGGAAAATTGTCGCAATCTTATCATTAAAAAATTGTCGCGACTTTACAATGGGGAAATTGTAGCGGATTTGCTATGGGAATCCGCTGTTTGAGAATTCGACAGTCGAATTCGCACCTTAGTGAATAACCCCGTTAGTGTTACATGAAAATCATGGGCACTATGTATTAATATGGCTTCTGTGCATTGTAATGCTTGTGTAATGAACACTTTTCATACTTTGTATGACATTAAATGTGCTAATATAGCCACTTGTATAAGCATTTTGGATGCTGCAGTAAATGCTTTGGTTGTGTATGCTTCTGCCATCCTAGTGGTGGCATGCAAGTGGCACTTAATTGATAGGCATATGATGCCAGAGCACACACCCCACTGCATGAATGAATGTCAATAAAAGCATTTGATGTTTACTGACTTCATTACTGATGCAGTCTTTTAATAAACACCCACTGTGAAGGTTGCTAACTATCAGCATATTCACTGACATTCTGTAAAATGTAGATTTCATTTTCATGTTTCAGTAACAGAAATAATAAGATTAGTAAAATGTAGCCCTGCCTTGGTCCTATCCACCACCATGCATAAAATATCCCTTCCATTAGTTTTGTAGGTTTGTTTAGCTTAAAAAAACGTAAATATTGCAGCATCTGTCTTTGGTGTATATCATTTTTCTCTTTATTGCTGGTGTTCACAACCAAAAAAGATTCTCAACAAATAGTCACTGTCAGAGCACACATTTATAGTCATGCACATAGTAGCCAAAATAAAGAATATACCATTGGGTGCAGGCAAACCAGTAACTAATGCACAGAAAACCACAGGTAACTTGAGTGTATTGGTGAGTCCTTTGGGTGTAGGAAAGCTAGACATCTTAGGCATAGAGAACAGCAGGTGGCTTGGTCATGTTGTCAGACCTCACTGTAGATTAGCACCCCCTATTCTCCCTGCAAAATGGATCAATAATTATCAGTGAAAAAACTCCACAGATTTCCAAAGGCAGACTGTGGCTTTTCTTCATACAAAATTAAACTGTAACTCTAAAGGATGGTCTGTGTTGTAATCTCAATACTCCTTGAGGCTACATCTTTGAACTTTTGGTGAAGGCTTAGCTTTTACTCTACTAGCACCAATACCAGCAATAACTCCCAGTATGCATACCTTATTCAGCATAGACTTCAACAGCTTCTGCTGCTGCCAGGCCATGTACTGTCTCTCTGATCTACTCCCATAGCTACAGTAATACAGGCACAATGACATCATCAACTTGGGACAAAACAAGGAATCTTTTAATGCTGCAGGAACTAAACTTGTAGTGGGAAAGTCACACTACAAGTGCTGGTCAACGAATTAGAATAATTTGAAATAGTGCAATCATGAAAT
>WMED01003567.1:0-21966 GCA_019650415.1 Pipa parva
GCTCCTACCTTTTCCATTCCAGTTGATGGTGTGATCATCAACCCTGTTACCTCTGTACGTTGTCTTGGGGTGACGATGACTCTGATCTTTCCTTCTCTAAACACATCTCTTCCACTGCTAAAGCCTGTCGATTTTTCCTTCACAACAGTGCCAAGATCTGCACCTTTCACTCTTGCTCCACTGCTAACACCCTCATTCATGCTCTCCTCTTATCCCGCTTTGACTACTGCAGTGTTCTTCTATCTGGCCTTCCAGCTTCCCACCTCTCCCCTCTCCAGTCTATTCTAAACTCTGCTGGCAGAATTGTCTGTCCCCAGAGGGGACAGCCTTTCTCCCAATCTCTCTCTATTTCCTGGCTCCCAGTAAGCAAACAAATCATTACAGTATTCTCCTTTTGATATTTAAGGCACTCCACTCAGTTGCCCCTCCCTACATTTCCTCACTCGTATGCCCGTACATTCCTCATTGTCAACTGCACTCCTCACAGAGCAACCAGTTTTGCGTGCCACATACTAATACTGCCCTTTCTTGTCTTAATCCACTTTCTCTCTCTGTCCCCCACATCTGGAATTCTATGTCCTTTTATCTTCACCAGTAACATTCCCTCTGCTCTTTTAAAACCAAACTGATGTCCTACCTTTTGGAGCACTAGCAATGATTTTTGTCTCTGATTATTATGTATATATTTTATCTTTAGTTATTCATGCTTAATATCTGTATTTATTGACCTATTTATTTGTATTTATTTATTTTTTTAATCAGTATTTTATTAATTTTCCAAGTTATTTTACATACATTGATTTTACGTACATTGAATCATTGAAGTACATAGTTTCAATCAACTATATACAGTATATTGATTACAAGACAACTTTTATGGTGTGTATTGATTTATACTTGCCAGCCTTCCTGTCGTGGCATTCTTAATTACTGCCACTCCTCCTTGCTAACTAGTGGTTGCGTCCCTTGTGTTTCCCAATGCTTCAGTCTGATCGGGTCTGCCGGTGAGCTGTACTGCTTTTTCTCTTGGTCCCCTTGTTTGTTTAACTCTTTCTCTTCTGCTCTATATCCGATTTTTATGTTTTTAATGGTGTCTTTTTAGTTGTTATTAGCTGTTTTAGGCAGGAGCTCTTGTTTTAGGCAGCCATCTTTCACTGAGTCTTGGCCACACCACTATTTTTATTTATTGACCTGGTATTCAGTTTATTGCTACAGCTCTTCTTACCCTTCTTTTTGTGTTTTGTAAGTCTTCCTCCCATTTAGATTGTAAGCTCTACTGGGCAGGGTCCTCCAACCTCTTGTGTCAACCGCTACCTGGCACTTAAAGTGAAGTATCATTGTGATATTATACTTGTATTGTTTAATGCACTTTTCCCATGTTTGTATTATACTTGTATTGCTGAACTGTACAGAGCTGCGTAAATTTGTGGCAGTTTATAAATAAAATTATACATGCATACAATTATACACAGAGTACAATGTACTCTATTCTAATTAATGTGATGGTATGCAAGCTCAGTGTAGGATTTCTGGGTTGGTATCAAGGCCAGTCTTTGGTTTCTGTGACCTATGCAACCACATAGAGCTTCATCTCTCTCGAGGGTGGCATGGCTGAACATGCCAATGGCAGTGGCAGCACCCTGCACAGAAGTTCCAGAGTAAAGGAGCTTCTGCTGGTGTGGATGCCACTGCAAGGAGGGAGGGGGGACCTTGTTGTTCTGTGGCCCTGATTGCCATGATTCTCTCAAGATGGTAACTACACCCTGTAAGTATGCTAGTTAATGTCAGGGAATACCATAAAGCCTATAATAGGCTGGCAAGATCTTTGCAAGGTGGTTACTAAAATGTATGTGAAGGAGCTCATCTGCTCCCTGACAATACTGTTTAGGATTCATGACAATTAGATTGTTAAGAAGGAGCAGAGAGATTAGATGAAGAGAGATCATTAAAGTAGCTGTTTGCTAGGTATATGTATATTTTTATTTGTAGAGCACCACTAGGTTATTCAGTGCTGTACAATTCAACAGTACAATTACAGACATGGGAGTACAAGTGAAGTAGATTACAAGTATATAATCATGAAAATACATTAATCTAAGTGCCAGGCAGTGATTGAAACAAGAAGATAAATAGCTACAAATACTTAAGAAAGGTCTTAATTATCTGTCTCAGATTAGACAGAGTGACTGGATTCTGCAAGAGGCAGGGGCCTACATTACTCTATAAATAATGACTGAATATAAAGTAACAGTTTTTCCGCTTCAAATGAATACCTGAAGGGATAGCATCCACAGTGGTGCAATAGTGTGGGAATAGTACATTAGCATGCAAGATTAGTGTATGTATAATTCTATTTATAAAGTGCAACAAATTTACACAGCACTGTACAATTCAGCAATACAAATATAGTAAAGACATGGGAAGTGCATTACACAATACAAGTATAATATCACAAGGATATGAATGTTTCCAAAATGATAAATCTCACATTTAAAAACATAATTTTATTGACCTTTGCATAGATATATTTATATATGTTCTGATCAAGTCAAGAAATACATTTTATTATGCCTTTAACTTAGCTTGGGCATTTAAGGACCATCACAGGACAGGGTGTACCCCCCTATTTTTGTGACTGATAAACCCAGGGTTTAGAAGTATAGTTCATCAAAAAGAGATGAGTTTTGTAAGAAGAAAATAGATATGTTCTTGCAAAATAACTTGAGTAGCTTTTGAGGCAAAGGTCAAGAATTTGACAAAAACCCAATTGTCACATTACAAAAAGAAAGCCTTCTTTTAATTGCAATTTGGCAATGGAATGTTGGATTTATTGTCATCCCTCATGTCTTGTACATATGTAAATATATTTTTATTTATAAAGCGCTACTAGGTTACGCAGAGTTGTTCAGACCAACAATACAGTTATAATACAGACAAGGGAAAGTGTATAACAAAGAACAAGTGAAGTAAATTACAAACATATAATCAAGAAAATACATTACTCTAATTAAATGGCTGAAATTTATTAAACTCGGAAAGACTGCTTTGGGTCTTTCCAAGTTTACCGAGAGAATTCTTGCTTTATTCTCCCAAGATTTTTTTGAGATTTCGAGATCGAGTTTTTTTTATCTCGATTTTTCCAAATTTTCGATGGAAAGGTAGCCATACTACTAATATAAAGTTATGGCTACTTTCTGTCGAAAAAAATTCAAAAAAATCGAGATGGAAAAATTTGATCTAGAAAAATCTCGTGAGATTTCACTCTGTAAACTCAGAAAGACCGAGACGGTCTTTCCAAGTTTAATACATTTTGCCCATGCCAGGCCATGATTGAAACAAGAGGATGGAGGTCTCTGTCCCATAGAGCTTACAATCTAAATAGAAAGAACACTTACATAAACATACAGGAGGGTAACAAGTACAGTAACATAAACTGTTAGTTCATTAGCCTATAGGTGCCAAGTAAATAAGAAAATAAATACAAAATAGAATAAATAGTTGCTTAAAGTGCCTTCTCTTATTATGATTCATATAATCTTATTATTTTCAAATGCCAGAATTCTGCATCAAGTTTACTCAACGGTGATTCTCCAATGCAGAGTGTTTAGAAACTAGGTTAAGGATGGACAGTAGGGACCTCATCTCTTTTTATTGCCTGAAGTTACCAAAATCAATATGTACAGCACAATCATTTCCTAAATGGAGAACAGATGGAATTCTTAATAGTGTTGATCCTAACAGAATGTTTTTCCTGTAGGTTGAAATATTATTATCCAGTTTATTAGCAAATGCATATACTAGGCAGTGGTTATGAGAGAAAAACATAAATATATGACAAATAATACAATATTACAAAGTCATGCAGAAAAGTGGAAATAAGTGGATATCAGTTAAACAAAGATAATACTCATTGTTATTACATGTAAAAGAAACATAATACTACAAGAAAACTATTTTGACTGATTGTGGGGTTTATACTGGGAAGACATATTTGAAAATACAGCTAGCCACTGTGGAGTTATCTGAAGTGTATTCTAGGGAATGAGAGAAAACAGAGGCTGATCTTCTTTTTCTCAAGTGATCCATAATTGCATTGGGGTAATGTAATGGGGTAAAGCAAGTCATCTTGACACTGTAGATACTTGTCATAAATAACCTAAGGGGGTTATTTATCAAAGTGTGAATGAACCTTGAGAAAGGAATTTGTAACAATGCCCTCTTTATTAAGCCATAGTGAAATGAAGTCGGTTCAGGGCCGGTTCTACCGATGGGCAATGTGGGTGACTGCCCAAGGTGCAATCTATTTGAGGGGCGCTGTCACCCACATAGCCCATAGATAAACTAACATCCAACAGCGTTCCAGCGATGCACCTCCTCTAATGAGGTAAGTTGAATGTGACGGTGCATCTTGGCTGCTTTGGGTCTTGTCGGCTGTATTCGGCAGCTGCTGGCAAGACCCGAAGCATCTATGGAGCACCGTCGCATTCAACTTACCTCATTAGAGGAGGTACGTAACTGGAACACTGTTGGAGGTGAGTGGGGGGCATGGAGCAGGGGGGTGGGTGGCACGGAGCAGTGGGGTGGGTGTCGCGGGGCAGGGGGGGCACGGGAGGAGGTCAAGGGGCAGTTTGCCCAGGGCGTCAATAGTGCCAGAACCGCCCCTGAGTCAGTTGTATATACTTACTAAAGGATGAATTCACCTGTCAAATTCACTTTGCTACAATTCAAATCACATTGCTAAATAATCACAAATTCACATCTCCTTATTGACTAAGCACTGGATAGATTTGTTGACAAATGGACAACGGATGCTGCTAGATGCTTAGTGCAACATAGTCAGTCAAGGTAGGATGCAAAATCATGTGAATTGATGAGAATTCCCCCAGTAAAGTGCAGTGACATCAGCATCAACATACCCTTAATGTATATAAGTACAGTCTATTTCCATGTCTCCTTATCCCTAGGTCATATTGTCACAGTGGCCATTGTCACGTTTGAATAGTCACCTTACAGCAAAGCAGATCCCTGCCATCAGCTCCCTAATATACAGTACCACTGTGATGTGGCAAAGTCAAATGGGTGAATTCAGAGCATTACACCTTCTTGTATTTGCTCCATCAATGGACTCCATCAATTGTGCAATAGTCAAAGTGCCTGTGCATGAGTATGCAAATGATGCAAATTTCTCTGTAAGACTGTGACTAAGGTAGTTGCGAGAATTAGATGCATATTCACAACATTGCTCAATAGGTGAACATGGGTAAGTGGCGATCACATGAGACTTCAGAGCTATATGCGACTATTTGTCATTTAGTCAATAAGGCCCAAACTCATGAAGTGAGTGGTCATGTAGGGATTTCTGTCGTTGTGCTAATAGTAGCAGTGGCATACTGTAGCAAATTGTAGATATATTGAAGCAAATTCATCTCTGGATGGATTTGCAAAATGTAATAAAAAAGAACGGTCATTCCGAGTTTAAGATCTCAAGTTGTTCTCGCGAGATTATAGCACAAGTTTTTTTTGATATTTTTCGATAGATAGATAGATAGATAGATAGAGATAGATAGATAGATAGATAGATAGATAGATAGATAGATAGATAGATAGATAGATAGATACAGATAGATAGATACAGATAGATAGATACAGATAGATAGATACAGATAGACAGATAGATAGACAGATAGATAGATATAGATAGATAGACAGATAGATAGATAGATATAGATAGATACAGATAGATAGATAGATAGATAGATATAGATAGATACAGATAGATACCGTAGATACAGATAGATAGATAGATACTACTAATGGCAGAGATAGTAAATCTAACATAGGTTATGGTTTTAACCAAACTCCATGTTATGACTGTAAATTCCCACTGACATCAGAAAATACATTCTATTTGGATTAGCATTTTTTTTGTCATCTTGGAAACTGAATTAGGTTTTGTTATATTTTGTGTTTTGTCTTATTATTGCTGGTTGCAGCCATCTTATATAAATTGGGGCTTTCTGTGGCACTTGTTTATCATTGTATAAGGTTCCATAGGGAACAAGAGAAGAAGTGGGGTTTTAACCAAACAGATATTTTACAACTTAGTAATTACAGTAATTCCATTCCAAAAAAGGCTTTTTTTTGGTGTTACTCTACCTTTTAGGTTTAGATGCTTTCAGATAAATAAGTAAAAAATTATTTTTATTATCGGTAAGTTGTTTGTTAAATCCCATAAACAACTGAAAGGTAACATTAATAATTATTGCAGCTATTGCAGCTTTACAATGATACTTTCAGGACTTAATCAGCTTTTTGGATTATACCTTGTCTTAGATATAAATCTCATTTTATGGAAAGCAGTGAGAGACTGATGCTGTTTGTCAGTAGGAAGGATTGCCTGCGATTTCTCCGGGCTCAGGACTTTCTATACATTATTTCTATGCAGACAATGTCACTTTTGATGTGACCAATAAATGAACCTATTGATTTAAGCATTTGTGATCATCCTTTGAGGTTAAACGAGATTCCCTTTTAGTCTTGTTTTCTGCAAAAGAGCCCAAAGTTCCCAGGATGTTTTGGATAAATCTGTCCAGACTAATTAGCGGATGCAGAACTGATTAATGTCAGAGAACCTCATCTTGTTATTGTTGATAGACTACTGTCTACTATACAGCTATAAATTCCTGAATAGAATAGTAGTAGTAGTACTGATGATTGATAACAATTTGCTTTATGTATTTTCAATTGCATGGTTTGATCTATAAAATCTTAGGGTCTCTTTGACTAAAGTATGAATTCACCTGTTGAATCACTTCACTAAGTTGCATCGCCAAAACAGTCGCAAATTCACTTCTCCTTATTTGTGAAGTTGAGGACAGATTTGTCGAATTGTTGCATGCATAGTGTGGTAAAATCAATCAAAATAGAAATAGGATGCAGAGTCATGTGAAGTGATTTCCCCGTTGAAGTGCAATGACATCATCCTTACCATGTATATATTTCTATGTCACCTTGTCTCTAATACAAGTCTAGCTGCAGACAAATTTAGTTGCAGTTGACACTTTTGATGAAATAGCAGCCTTATGCCACACTGGAGACATCAACCCCCAGTTTGCCAATCCGATGTGGCAAAGCCAAACAGGTAAATTCGGAACACTATGCCTTGTCATATTCATGACTGTGACTGAACCTGCCACTTGCTGAATGCATAAAGTACCCGTGTTTGCGCATGCAAAGTAAAGCAAAGAGCTCCGTAAGTCTGTGAATATCATAGTCGCCTAAATTAGATGCATTTTCATACTTTATATTCATCATTTTGCTTTTTAGAAGCACAATTGAATATTACTGTCCTTTTAAATAATATAGTACAAGAACAATGTCTAGAATATTGTTTACGTTATCATGCATTTAATTCTATGTGTATGCCTAAAGATTTGTTGTGATGTGAAAGCAATTTGATAATAAAGTTCTTAACAACATACTACTGACTAAAGTGAATGAACTCTTCTGTGATTTGGACTACTCTGACATGCAGCTCTTTAAAAGCTAGATGAGAAGCTGAGATATAAATCTACAGTAGGCGGATTAACTCAACCTAAATAAAACTTGTTCCTTATTTTCAACACACTGGTTTAAAATTTATGTAGCACTGTATGATGCTTCAGTAAAGCTGTTGACACTGTGTGAATGCATCATTTCAACCATTGTGCTTGCTCAATTGCTTTTAAATGTTGATAATGAGTCAAATGCAAGCAAAATGCTGCACACAGCGTTGATTCATCTAGCTGAGGAAAACATTGTTTTGCATAGTGCTTCCAATTGTTTGCAGTGAAGTACTGTTATAGCCCATTATTTCTTAATGATAAAAGTACTCAGTTTTAATGGATTCTGCATTTGTTACAAATAAGAAAACATAACATGAAATGCTTAGTGGTGTATCTTGGAGAGTCTGATCATTGTTGTTTTCTTCACACGTCTCTGATTAACTGTTTGTGGCATAGTGTGTCCAGTTGTGATACACCCCAATGTAATACTCTGTTTTTGAGAACATGATTTCTAATCTGTTTATAAAGAAGCAGTATACAGTGCAAAAAAGTTGTCCTTGGTTTATTTATTTTTCTTAGTGCAAGTTGCAACACAAGTTCCTACATAGGCTCCAATCTACACTGTAAATCATCTAATGTAATACTCAGCATGCAAAAATCCATGCTATGGAAGGATGCTGGTTTCCAGGTACAAAGTTTGTATTTCATTGGCCTAACTAGACGAGGTGCTAAATGGAGGAGATAATACCATGAAATAGCAGTAACTGGGAGAATAAAAGGCAAGGGGAGACAGTACTAGAGTTTACACTGGGACCCGCTTGTTATTCAGTAATGCCACTGATGGAGTTCTCTATAATTCATACCTGTAGATCAGATCCTTACATACCAGAGGTCTAGATAATATGTGTATCTTTCTACCTATTCATATGTCTATTGATCTATCTCTCTGTGTATGTATGCTTAATTTTATTTATAAAGCACCACTAAGTTACACAGCGATACAAATATACTACAGAAATGGGGAAGCGCTTAACATAGTACAAACGTACAAGTGAAGAAAATTACCAGCATAAAATCATGAAGATACTTCACTATAACTGCCAAGTGGTGATTGAAACAAGAGGATGGAGGTCCCTGCCCTGTAGAGCTTACAATCTAAATGGGGGGGGGGGATTCTTACATACACAGCTATAACAAAGTGCTGGGTCACTAGTTTATAAATACCAATCATAAGCATAAATGTGTATTTATCTGTCAGTCTATAGGTAAATATCTTTTCATCCATCTATACTCATCTGTCCAGATGTTTATCCATCTATTTATCTTGTCATTACATACATGGAAAACAATATCATGAGTAGTAGAACTGGCCAAGCATTCACAGTGAAGGGGACCAATCTTTTGCTTCCTGGAATCAGTATCCCAAGCATGCTCAGTAGAAATCATGCTGAATTGTAATAAATAGCACTTTATAAAGAGAAAAAAGATGGCATTTTGTTTTCCATGAAACAAGCACAACATTTGCTTAAAGTGCACCTGTCACCCTAAAACTAATACTAATTTAGGTTCGACTAATGAAATAAACATTTTTGTCAATATATGTATTTTTTTTAAAAATGTACCTTTATACATTGTATTTCTCTCTCTCAGCCTGCCTTTTCTTTCCAGAGTTAGGTTGGGCAGGGATAAATGATGATTGGCATTATAGCTACTCCAATCAGATCCCTTAAATAACAATCTAGCAGGCATCTGATTGGAGCAGCCATAATGTCAATTATAATTTAGTCCTGCCCCAACCTAACTCAGGAAAAAAAAGGCAGGCTGACAGGGAAGACGACAGACATAAATGCTGTATAAAGGTACATTTTTAAAAATACATATATATTTACAAAACATTTATTTCATTATTTGAACGTAAATTAGTATTAGAGTTTTGAGGTGACAGGTTCACTTTAAAAACCACACAGCTTATATTTATACTCCAGAATAGGTTGCAACAATTGTAATGACCTTTAAAATGTTACCAAAACTTTGCCCCGGATACAGGCTTCCCAGCGCAAAAATTATAGCATAAAACATTTCAGAAGGTAATAACAGAAAAAAATAATATATTAGAAAAATGTGAAATACAGTATAAATAATAAAAGAACAAAAAAGGAGTTTCTGGAGTAGCTGCCACTTCAATCCAAATGACAGTTTTCTTTTTCTGGTTTTACTTGTCCTTTGATCAACCCATTGGATTGCAATGCTCACATTGTTCCTCATCTCACTGAATAAACTATACACTGGAAACCCGCCAGAGCAATGCTGGAATTAAATGTGCACCTACTACAATATTGCCTACATATTTTATTAGAAGAAACTCATGTTGAAAAACTGCCATGTATCTAAACAAGTTACACGAAAACAGTAAATCCTGCCAAATGTTCAGGTATCCCCATAGAAAAATTCTGATTGTTCGATTATCTTGATTTACAATATAGGTTAGATTCATTTTACACATACTGAAATATACTGATTAAATTCTGCTCCCTGCATTGGTGGTCTATTCACATGGGCGCTTTTCATTTTAATGTATTTTGTAAAGCTGCACAGATTAAGTCCTTGAACAGAAACAGTTTCCAGATTGCACAGCATGAAAGGGAGAAATATATAGATTGTCTGGTAACAGGAAACAGCTCACATTGAATTCATTTTTAATATAAGTAAAACATTAAATGCAATAAAATACTCAATACAAAGGAGGTTGCTGGCTAAAGTGCAAAAACACCTGTCAAATTCACTTTGCATCAATTCGTGACGCTATGCTGGGGAAGCAAAAGGTGACGGACACTGGTGGATACATAATGCGTCGTAGTCAGTTGAATAGAAGAAGATGTGAAGTGATGTGAATTCGACCAGTAAAGGGCAGTTTTGTCATCTTCACCGTATCCCACTAACTGTAAATAAGTTAATATTACATCTATTTCTATGTCACCTTGTCCTTAGGTCATGTTATCACTTGGTTGCTGTCTCTATTGTCACTTTTGAAAGAATAGTCGCCTTATACAACACTGGAGCCCTGCCATCAACCCCCTCCCCCCACTCTGATCTGGTGAAGTCAAACAGGTGAATTCAGTGCAGTAGGCCTGTCTTAATTCACCACTTTGACAGACTCTGCAGATTGGTCAGTAGGTGAATTAGCTGTGCACGCTCACGCAAAGGGGGTTATTCAGGAAGCTCCGAAGTGAGGCGCATAGTGTTCGCCTCACTTCGGAACAACTGACATGCGCATGCTGATGTCCTGCCCGCGGACATCAGCATGCGCATTAAAGGGATTCCCCTCCCGGCGAGGAGACTCGAGTGCTCTCGCCGGGAGGGGAATCCCTTTAATGCGCGTGCTGATGTCCGCGGGCAGGACATCAGCATGCGCATTTCAGTTTTTCCGAAGTGAGGCGAACACTACGCGCCTCACTTCGGAGCTTCCTGAATAACCCCCAAAGTGTTGTAAAGAGCTTTGTAAGTCTGCTACCATCGAAAGCAACAAAATTGGTTGTGTATTCACCACATCACAGTAATTGCTCGATACACAAATACTGAGAGGCAGCGATTAGACACGAATTAAGACCATTATGCGACTATTCAGATTGTAGTCAATAACCCCCTAAATTAAAGAGTTATCAATGTCTGTGATGAGCAAAGAATAAATAAAAATACCCCAAACATAGTTTTTGAGTAATCTGTAGTGTCTTCTTTATATATATTAATTAGAATGGATCATCATTGTAAATGTAGTTACAATATTTTACACAAACATAAACAAATTACATGATAAAGGGATTTGTCCATAAAAGTTGGAACAGTCTCCTAAACGTCTGAATTTACATTCATTCACAACTTCTCCTTCTCTGCATATTCAGCAAACTCTGCAATGTTGTGAATTTGGATCCAAATGCATCGTTAATGCCAGCTTATGGAGCCCATCGCATTACTTTGCGTGTGTGTACACACATAATTTAACTATTCATTGATCATCAGAGTCTGCCAAATTAGTGAATTCGGCAAGGCATGTGTCGGATTCTCCAATTTGACTTCACCAGATCAAATTACAAATTAGAGGGTTGAAAGCAGGGCTCCAATATGGTGTAACACAACTGTGTGAAAATAAAGACTGCAACAAAGGGGGTAATTCATCAAAGAGCGAACTTACCCTCGGTTTGTTCGCTTCAGTACGCATAGCCTGTTATGCGCTCGCTGATGTCCTGCACGTGGACATCAGCAAACGCTTTAAAGGGATTCCAGTCTCGCGAGGCATCTCGAGTAGAGCCTCGCGAGCTTCGCTGAGACTGGAATCCCTTTAAAGCATTCGCTGATGTCTATGTGCAGGACATCAGCGAGCACATAACAGGCTATGCGTACTGAAGCGAACGGTCGGAGGGTAAGTTCACTCTTTGGTGAATTACCCCCAAAGTGACAACATAAACTAGATACATGGTGACATAGAAAGGGATGTATTATTATGAACAGTATTATTCCCTTAATACAGCTAGTGGGACATTGTGTATGTATGCATAATTGTGAGGATGTTATCCCTGCACTTCACAGGTGGAATTTGCATCATTACACATCACTCTGCATCCTATTTCTGTTCTACTGACTACGCCACACTATGCAAGAAAATCCAGCTGTTCGCTTTATCGCTTAAAATCTGCAGCTTAGTGAATAAGGAGTAGCAAATTTATGACTGAGCATTAGTGACCCTAAGTGATGCAAATTCAATTCTAAAATTGAATTCATACTTTAATGTATAAAATTATGTTTGATTAATAAACTAATGTGCCCTAATCATAACTGATATGTGAAAAGCACAGGGTCTGCCAATCTGAACCACCATACTATGAAGCAGTAAATCAAAGGTACTTTGGGCTGTAGTGCTATATTATGGAACTGTTGGTGCTAGTATCTCGCTGCTGCCATACTGGATCCTTATTATAAGCTAGTGAACCCTTACACTTCATTACAAGGATATCTGTCTGTTTACTTATCTCTATCTTTCTATCTTTGTAAAGTTTGGAAGCAAATCCTTATAGCCGTTGACATCCGAGGAAAAACAAAGTAATGGATAATACCTTTAGCAAACTTTTCACAGTAAATTGACCCCACACTAACCTCTACTAAGATGAGTAAATTCATCACAGGGGATCATGGAATTTTTAGTCACACATGCTCTAAAACATTATTACAAGGCTACAAACAATTTTCTGTAATATAATGACAAAAGGAGTAGATAACTAAGGCTTCTGTGTCTAGATCTGATTCTATCTTGTGTCTAAATACTTTACAGTGCATCATAGGAAATGTAGGCAGTAACCTACAGAATTTATGAAATATGGTATTATTGCAGAACATACATTTAAGTGAAACAAAAGAACACATTATCACCAACTGGTTCTTCTGCACTAATACCTTCTTGTGGCTGACATGGCATTATGGGAATTGTAGTCTTTCCAAACAAGCAACAGTATAATAATAAAGCTAGGGTGAAATTTACTAAAATTCAAAATGATTTTTGTTTACATTTTTCACCCAAAAATCGGGTGATACAATGACACAAGCAAGAGCTGAATCTAGGAAATAAATAAGAAATGCTGTTCTAGCAACAATGTTTATCAAGTGGTAAAACAGGTTTCAAGGTGTAAATGTATTTTATTTTGTTTCACAAAATTGCCAGGTGTATTATAAATATTAATATAACTCCTTCTGTAGTTTATAAAGATATATTGGAATTGCCTGCCCTGTATATAAGCACCCAGCCAATGGCCTCATGCTTTTATATGGTCATAGAACTCATTAGTGTCTATTAATATCCTTAGAAATTCCAGAATTACAGGGGTTCATTATCTTCTATATAATGCTTAGTCAGAGGACATTGTGTTTGACTACATACCCAGCAATAAATTGATTTGGAAATGATCATACTACGTTCTTACTTTTTGGGAAGAGATGGGGTAATAATTTTGAAATGTTGCTTACGGTAAGCATTTCATTGTCTGGAAATATCATTATTATAGCAAACAAACTGGCAGGCATGCTAATATATTTTAAATATATACACAAGACAACCAACAGTTTTGTTTGATGTAATTACTAGAACAAAATATGAACTATACTATAGATATACTGTATTTGTTTATCCTCAATAAAATATCAGCTGTATTGAAGAACATTTATTGAGATACATCTATCAACTTAGTGTTTTGTGTCATCTTTACAGACATAGTTTGAATTGAGATCATCACTGGAAATCCTATTGACTCTTACTACTTAATACTCCAATCATGTTTTCCATTCCAGGCCAATAATATCTAATGGTCTTTTCTCCTGAAAATGGATTTGCCTGTAGAATGCTGATATGGGCAGCTGAATTGACTAGCATCATTGCTTTTATAAGCATTTACAAAAAAAACATATTTATTGCTTTGTCTACCCTTGGACCTGGGAGAACAATCCTAAGTGATACATGTTTTCCAACTCACAGTAGTGGGACTGTGACATCCCATGTTTGGAATTTCAGCACGAGGGATAGCAGTGCACTATGGACACTAATTAGTTAATACCGAAAATCTATTTATAATTTCTTTATAAATAATTTCTATAGAATTAAGAATTGACAATGACAAGACCGAATGATTATCATATTTTTTTGGTCACAAAAAATGGTTTAAAAAATGAAAATGCAGGTTTGTAAAATGTCTAAACCATGACCTTAAACATACCTTTTGCAGTTTACTTTGCCCTCCCACAGATGTTCTTTGAATCATAGTTACACAGATAGTGTACATTAGAGCTCTAATAGTGCATAATGGGCAATACTACAAAATAAAAGCCCTGGGGGAAAATGTACCTGAAATATATGTACAAATATTGAAAACTATGATGAATGTATCCCAAAAGCTAATCTTGTACAGGGGTGTCCATCACCAGATCCAAGTGCAGGTAAGAGGTGTACCTTTCCAGAAGGGGCTCTGAGAAAGGTTTCTATATGTCACAGGAGGCCTGTTCTATAGATAGTACTGTGTAGAAACATTTTCCCAGTTGGGTATATATATATATATATATATATATATATATATAGTAGGGATTTCACTCACTTGCTGCGGTAGTTTTTCCAATAAACGAATTTCCAACCGGTTTCTCTCTTAAGAAATAGAGTTTATTTACAGAAAGTCCAAAAATGAAACAAAAATTCAGCCTGACTTGGCAAAATAACATAAAACGAATAACATCCGTTTTTCAGTCTTTTCTCACAAACATGAACCTCTTAGTCCACAAATCTCACTCCACAGAGTCCCAGTGATCTTTTCATTAACCACACCTCAGCACAGCTAAACACACACTGAGATAGACTCTCCTTCCTAGCTAACTTGGGCTTCTTTTAAAGCTTGCACAGGTGCTCTAATTTAGACCTGAGATGGAGTGTAGGAGTGGCCTTCCCACCCAAAACTTTTCAGCCACTCCTAAACCCTGGGCCCAAATTCCAGTTTAAGAAAACTACTGACAGTTTAACCCTGTCAGTCTCTAGTATTCCCAGGGTTTTTATGCCAGAGTTGACAGGAGTCTAAACGGCACATACACTCCCTCTCTTACTTTTCCATAGACCCATAGACCTGTTCACAATATATATATATATATATATATATATATATATATATATACAGTATATATATAGAGCTATGGCAATAATATAAGGAAAAGCTTCTTAACTTCAAGTATGCCCAGAGTTACAGGCATATGAATCCTTGGAGGATATTTCAACCTTTTTGTTTTGTTTGCCAAGCTGTCAATGCTTTTCAACATTCTTATTCATTTCTCTGGATTTTTCAAATGATTTGATTTATATAGTGTCAAAAAGTAATTGTTGATCTTGAAAAATGAATGTAAAAGATAAATATGGATCAGTTGAATCTGACGCACTTTACATTTGTTTTCAATTAAGTTCCGTTTACATTTCAGATTAATATCAATACTGACAGGAAAACTAACCTGACTGTGAGTAAGCCACAGAACCACTTCCATGGGGAGTAATGGGTTTTCACCAACAGGCGAACACTTTGGACAAAAATTTTGACGTAACAGCTTTATAAATATGTGAAAATGACAATATTGAAAATCACTAATATTTCACTAGCGTTAAAAGATCAATTTTTTTTTCGTACTTTTATAAATATCCTCTAAATCTGATATGTGGCCTTATTGACTAATCTGCCTGAATTCACCTCACTACAATTAGAGTCGCATCACCAAAATAGTCGCAAATTTGTTTCTCATTATTGACTAAGTTGTGAATACATTTGTCAAACAGGCAGACAATAGTGAACACTGTCAGATGCGTAGTGTGGTGTAGATAGAAGTGGTATAAGATGTCATTTGGAGTGAGGCGAATTTGACAAGTAAAGGTTAGTGACATCAGTCTCATCATATCCCACTAACTGTATTTTGTGAATATTCTATCTAATTCTATGTCACCTTGTCCCTAGGTCATGTTGTCACTTAGTTGCAGTTGCCATCATAACTTTTGAAGAAATAGTCACCTTACACAAAACTGGAGCCCTGCCATCAACCCCCCAATTAGCCAGTTCATTTTAGCCAGTGGAACAGTTCCTCTAGTTGCATTCACTCCTTTGACACACTCCACAGCTTAGTCAATAGCCAAATTACCTGTGCACATGCATGCATGGAAATGCGAAGAGCTCCGTAAGTTTGGGACTATCGTAGATGCTTCAATTGTTTGGGTATTCACCACTTCCCAGATTTTAGTCAATAATCAAACATGGGAAAGTGGAGAATAGATGCAAAATCATAGCTCTACATAATTTATTCAGACTTTAGTCAATAAGGCCCATAGTGTTAACATGATTTCAAAATTGTCTACTGTTATAACCAATGTAATAACAAAGGTTGAAATTTAGGGGTTGATATCAGTGGCCAAAATACAACAAAATAGTGACATTGTCCTTTCTTGTAGTAATTAATGCCTGTTGCCAGCATGG
Organism: Pipa parva; assembly: GCA_019650415.1. Taxonomy (NCBI): domain Eukaryota; kingdom Metazoa; phylum Chordata; class Amphibia; order Anura; family Pipidae; genus Pipa; species Pipa parva. Next base: position 16,574 of record WMED01003567.1, read on the forward strand.
TCTCTTTATTGTAGAAAAAAAAGCATTATGGCGGCACTGTCTCCTTTAAAGTGATCCATGAGGAGATGACATTGATTTGCTTCATTACGATCATTTCAGAAAAACTGGTTACAATCCGCCAGTGCTACTATTCATCTCATAACTCAAATAATTCACTACGTGACAATTTGCCAGATCTCTGAGTAAATATGCTTTTTTGTGAATGTGCGCAATTGTCTATGTTAATTAATGGTGAATTGTGGTGTGTAGTGCCGTGAATTTGCTCCAGGAATTGAATTCACTGTTTGATAAAACTTAGTCCCCTAAATCTGTCTGTATGGAAATGTCTTGGCTGCTTTTTGCACCCACTCTGCAGCCCTTAAAGGGACAGTGCATAATACTTCTTGCAGTGACATCCCCATCAATTAGCGTTCAATGACATGAAATTATTTCAGCATTACACACCTAAAAATCAATTATTGCCATTAAAATGTTTACTTAAAGAATTTACATAATTTACATATTTTAGCTTTAGCATTTGTGGCTTTTCAGGAAACGTATAGTGAGAATTTTAACTCCGCTCATTTGCTGCTGCTTCTGAGCTGGGTAAATAGAAGTACAAAGTTCACCACACTTTCCAAATGTAAATAAAGGTCTGCCATTTCAAATTAACTCAGCTTCATGGGCTAAAAGGCTTACAAATCTTCCAATAAATAGACTTCGCAGAGAAAGGGATTTGTAATTATATTCATTTTCTTTCTTATAAGATACATAATGGACAACCTTTCTGTAATTCTCATTTGAAATATGTCACACTGTTATTTGAGACATTTTCACGACCAGCCTTCTGTCAGGCCACTTTGTTTTTTTCAACCATGTCCTCACTACATATTTTGTTTGAATAAATGAGGTTAAAACAGAAAGGTCAATACTGTAAAATAATCAGACCAGATATTTAACTTTATTTCTCCTTTCTGCCTTCTTTTCATTTCCATGTTCTGCCTCTCTCTGCTGTCCAAGTGTCACCGTGTGCCGTGTCATTCCTGGATTTGTCTGTGACAGGAACCACTTTGGCCAGAGTAAAAAGTGTCATATAAAATAAAGTGTAAAGCTTGAAATGTGGAAATTTCAACAGTGAAAGTTCATCAGTATTGGGAGCATATGTTCTGTAAGTGACCCCTTACAATGCGGATCCTGTCATCTGCAGAGAATTAAAAAGAATGTGGGATCACCCCATTTGGCTTCAGAAAGTTTTTATATCTTTTTGCAATATTACCCCCATAAAGCATGAAAACATATCTTTATCTGATATTCCAGTTTGCCTTATGTGAAATAGACATTTAACATTATTTGAAGCTGAATACTTACTTTTCTCTAAAATAAATAAATAAATAAAAAAAAAAACAGAAAAAAACTGTTTGGTAAGATTGTAGTCTGAAATATTTTTTTTCTTTTTTTGACTTTTTGTAAGGATATTTTTCTCTACAAAGCTTCAATGCTCTGACATTAAATTGAAAAGAAATCTACTGCATGAAAAATGAAAGATTTTAGTTTGTGAATAAATTGCGATTGCTGGAGTGAATCTCTGTACACAGTCAAGAAGAAGAACAGAAATTGCATTGCAGCTTTGCTTCATACTCTGATATGCTGAGAATTTATAGCATTTAAAGTGAAACATTCACCTTCTATATTCAATTCTTATACATAGTAATGTAAGGGGGTACGGAAAATGTGGTGACCCTTACCAGATTAATGTGAGGAGTGTGTCAGGGACCTATGGGATAAGTATAATAATTTACATGTGAGAAGTAGAGCAGCGCCATCTAGTGGTGAACAGGTGGGAGGGCTCCCTCGAGAGTAAGATAATCATCCCCAGTTTGGGGGGAGGAGTAATACCCCAGAAAGGAAATAAAGGACCTCTAGAACAGGAAGTGGGGGACAGTAGTAGGAGAAGAGTGCCGGTGAGTTAGCTCCAATGGGACGGAGAGGGAGCTATGTGGTGCCCATGTAAGTGATGCACACGGAGTACAGAGGAGTCGCTGGGAGGAAAGTAAAGGCAAAGGAATGACCCCTGGAGCCGGATGGGGAGAGAGACAGTTCATATATGATAACTTGGCAAATGAGAGAGAGTTGAGAACTACAAGCTGGTGTGTGGATTTAGTTGGAGTGAATAAAGAGGAACTATTGGAAACATGTGCAGCTTTCTGGACATTCATTCTTTTGCAAGCTGCCTGGGCCTAAGTGTGTAAGGAAGACAAGTCTGACAGAATCACAACTCAGGTACCAACGTGGTAGTGTGGTACTAATCCCTTATCTTATTTTCCTGTAGCCGTGAGGAGAGGGGGAAGAGGTGAAAAGGCCATGGCAGAGAAAGCAAAGCACCCCCTATGCTCCCACCCCTTTACAGTAACATAGTAACATAGTTTGGCTGGAAAAAAGATACAAATCCATCCAGTTCAGCCTATTTTCCTGCAATGTTAATCCAGAGGAAGCTAAAAAATTCATGTGACAAGAGCCAATTATCCTCACATTAGGAAAAAGACTCTTTTCCGACTCCAAATATGGCAATAAGAATAATTCCCTGGATCAAGATCCCACCTCCACTGAAGGAAAGCATCCAAACACCTTTTGAACTTTTTAATGGAATTAACCATGACAACTTCTCCAGGCAGAGAGTTCCACAGCCTCACTGTTCTTACAGTAAAGAACCCCCTTATATGCTGGTGTATAAACTTTCTTTTCTCTATAAGTAGAGTATGCTCACTTGTTATAGTTAAAGTTCTTAGTATAAATAGATTGAGGGAGAGATCTCTGTACTGACCCATGATATATTTATACTTGGTTATGAGGTCACCCCTTAATCTTCTTTTTTCTAGACTAAACAAACCCAGTTTTGATAATCTTTCTTGGTACTCTAGTTTGAGCATTTCTTTTATTAGTTTAGTAGGTTGTCTTTGAACCTGCTCAACTCAACTGCACAATATTCCATGTGTGGTCTGATGAGAGCTTTGTAAAGAGGTATAATTATGTGCTCATCGTGTGCATCTACGCCCCTTTTGATATACCCCATGAACCTATTTGCTTTGGCAGCTGCTGCTTGACACTAGCTGCTATCAAAGTGAACCTGACAGATTTACACTCGGTACTCTCCCAGAACCCGTAATTATTTCAGTTCACAAAATGCAAACACTCCAGCAGAAATGTCAGTGTAAAGATTTCGGGCGTTATTCACTAAGGTGCGAATTTGCAGATGATGTTCCCACAAACACCAAACTTGAAGTAATTCACTGTTGTTATGCAACAGGAAGGGATTCATCTGACAATCTTAGCCATTCTATGCCATCAAGAAAATATTTCATATCATTTCTGTTTGTTGCACCTCACTTATCTTTAACAACAAATACCTTTATAAAGATCATTAGAAATAGTGTGAACAACAACCACTGTTACTAGGAAAGGTTTTGGAAATTGCGTTCTCTAGCTGCAGATGTGAAATGGAAAGAAATGCTAATTAGGTAGTGGAACATTAAAACTCATCTAAATCTGGCAAGGTATCCACCCCACTGCTGGGCTAGTCCATTCCTTGTATAAAATCTAAAAGAAATCATTTCAATACAATAAAAAAACAACTGAAGTATTATATAAAAACTTGCTTTGCAAAGCAAATTAAATTTGTTTACCTGCTTCTGCCTTTTTACTTTAGAAACAGTGAATTCTGTAGGTGAATCATTACGGAATTTGTTTTTTTCTCTTTGCCAAACAGAGTAGTAAAAAAAAAAATGAAATTATGTTGAAATCCTTGGGGAGAGACTGAAGAGAAATGTTGAAGCTTGTACTATTGGTTCAGTCTTACTGATAAATGTTTGATGAAAATAGCCGCAGCTCATGAAATATATATAAATTCAGGCACGTTTATCCCTGCTTCCCGAGAGGTAATTATGGGGGGAGAACTTAGGTAATTCTAGCAACGGATACACTAACACTTGCACCGTCACAGAGTTCACACAGTGTACTACCAATTAGTCAAGCAAATGAAACCTGCAGAAAATATTTACCAGTCACTGAAATATCAGTTTAATTATTATTACCATAATAAACATAGGAAATTGCTGTAACTAGAAGCTTCAATACCCGGAATGCACAATCATGCTAATTTCCCAATCCTACCCACTGTGTCAGCTCATATCCCCTGACCCTTTCGGTGATCATACGTCTGTATCTTGTTTTAGCTTCTGTGGGAAAAGGGTCATATAGAATGATTTCAGTTAATTTTCACTCTCTCCGCACTTACCTCCCAACTCCTCTTTGACTATTATTGCTTGTGGAGTCAGCTGTGCAGCCTTCCCAATTGGAACTCTGGCTGCCTATGCACTGAGGTCCCATAGTTGGGGGTTGAATTCATACTTGTACAGGGTGGACTTGAGGCTTAATTGAAAATGTTTCTTTTACCTCCAGACACCATTGGGAATATGATACAGGCCAGACCAGATAAGATGACACCTTGGGGCAGGATGGTGCAGCTCTCTATTTACCTGCTCACTCCACATCATTTTAATCAATGTGATTGAGTATGATCCCATTCTTGAATGTTTTTTTTATTATTCATACTCTTGATTTTCTAGTATATTTTATTTAGATCTATCATTAACATGAGCATGTTTGTCTGGAAATCTCACCATATGTTTGTTCTTTTCACCAAGCTTTTATAGTTCACTAGAAACTTAAATCTAGTGATTTAGGGGGTTATTCACTAAAGTCCGAATTGTTGCGTATAGGTGCGAATTCGCCAGATAAAGACAGTCATAATAGGCTGCTACTGTCGCAGTTGCATCTTTATAATGAGAATATTGTCGCAGTCACGACTTTACAAGGGGAAATTGTCACGGATTTTCTATGGGAATCCGCTGTTTAAGGGTGAATAACCCCCTTAATCTTGGAGGAAACATTCCATTCATATTCAGTATTTCTTGATGACATTGATACCAGGATGCTTTTCAGAGTATTTAAAAAATAAGCTTTTGGGATTACTTAAACCACCCTTCAATAAATTATCTGTTAGTGGCACTACTATGTCTCAAGAAAGAAAAATGTATTTAAGTCACAAATGAACTGTAAACATTATAGTTACCGGTAGTACTGTATTCACTACCAGGATTGGATTGGCCAACCAGGGGACCATGTGATACACTGGTGGTCACCATCATTGTTAGGTAGAGACGTGAACCCAGTGCTGTTTTTCCAAACAAAAAAATCATCTCCCCAAATAGCAAGAGGGCTAGTTTACTCGCTCACTAAATTTGGCTCCTTTGGTTCCTATACCAGAAGCACTGTAAATTGCCTACTTACATGATATAAAGAAAATTCATCCCTGCCTAAACCCAAAATGCATATTTTAAAACTTTTATTAATGTTTC
>WMED01003568.1:0-21965 GCA_019650415.1 Pipa parva
ATTACTATGAATATTTGGAGAAGTACTTCCTCTTATATTCAACATCCAAAAAGCACGTTCATCAATATTACACTCCCAAGCCTTCCTTTTGTTTCCATATGCATAAATATATTTTAGCCATTTGTATTTGTTCATGGGTCCAATTGTTGCATTAATAAACACAGTTCCTTCACTGTCAAAGTGAATTAACATGCAACATGTCAGTCTTGGACCTGTTTCGCTTCCTACACATAGGCTTCCTCTGAGTACAGGAATGAAAATAGATCCTTCATTGAATTTCAAAGGTGAGGTAGATCCTGGTATAGCTGTATTCGCTTGCAATTTATCTTGAAGTGTTGTGCATTCGCTGAAGAAAATGAGGTCAAGTAGAATAAATATGAGGCAGATAGAACAAAGAAATTGTCTCTCATACTACTTTCTTGATGGTAATTTCAAATATTCCATGTTCCTGTTAATACAAAAGAAATTATTGTTTATTTACATATAATTTACATTGGTCCATATGGACCCAAAAAACTTGCTGTCTTATGTTATTCCTTTTTGAATCTAAGGGTCTTTGTACCTTTATCATTGTTTGACCCAATGTATCTAGAATATTAAAAGGACCTTCCCAATTGGCTTCCCAGGGTCCTGTTTTCCGAAAAGATTTTATCATTACTATTCCTCCTTTCTGAAATTTTGTAAAATTAGGAGGGACCATTTTCTGCATTTTAGAAGCAGCATGTGGTAAAATGGTTTCAAGATTTTCCTGTAATTGTTGTAACCATTGTGTTCTGGCTATAGCATTTTTTTGAGGAGTAGACAAATATGGTTCTGAAGGAAAAGTTAAACACATTTGTCTTCCTGTCATTAACTCAAATGGTGTATACTGAGTGGTTGAGGAGACTGTTCCTCTAATTCCCATCAGAACAGCTGGAAGTGATTTCACCCAAGTTGTTCCTTTATCCAAAAGCATTTTTGCAATTCTACTTTTAAGATTTCAATTCATTCGTTCTACAATTTCTGATGATTGGGGGTGAAAAGATACATGGAGGTGTTGACGAATACCCAAAATAGCACAAGTAGCTTGCATTACTTTACTCGTAAAATATGTACCTCTGTCAGATTCTAAAATCTGTGGAAATCCTCTAGAAAAGACATGTTCCCAAAGAACCCTTGCAGTGGTAAGAACATCATCTTTTCTTGTAGGAATAACCTCAAACCACTTAGAAAATACATCCACAACTACTAATGCATACCTTAATCCATACATACCAGCCAGTAAGGGACCAATGTAGTCTATTTGTAGAGTGGACCATGGGCCGTCTGCAGGAGCTAAATGCTGAAGTGGTGGTTTCTGACCCTTGGGACGAGTATTTATTTGAGCACAAATTAAACATGAGCATACTACCTGATCCACTGTCTCTTTCATCTGTTCCCAATAGAATTTTTTCTGTAGAAAGTTTCTGTTGTCCTAAATTTTCATGATTGTATTTTGTAAAGAAAATTTGTAAATGTTTTGGGACTACTGGACACAGTATCCTGTGTGAGTCATGATATAAAACCCCGTTCTCTTGAACAAAAGGAGGTTTTAAGTCAACCCTAGGAATTGCAAGAGAAGGATCCCTTGCTTGTTCCTCTGCAAAAGAGGGAAACTGTGTGTCTCTTCTTTTTACAGGTAATACTGACATTAGGTTATGTTCTTCTGTGTCTATCAAATCTCCATCTATAGCTGCTTCTTTAGCCAAAGAATCAGCAGTATTTCCTATAGTAATAGGACTCTCATCTTTCTTGTGAGCTGGTACTTTAATGATAGCATATAGACCAGGTGATTGTGAAGCTAAACCATAAATTTCTTCCAGAGTATCTTTTTGTATAAGTGTTTTGTTTGATGAATCTACAAACCCTCTTCTTTCCCAAACAACAAGATGTTCAGTGAGTGATCTAACCACATAAGAACTATCACTGTAAATCACTAGTGAATGTTCTCCTTCTTGTTTATCCAGTGTCAAAACAGTTTTTACAGCTTCTAACTCAGCTTTTTGTGCTGAATAGTGTCCTGGAAGTTTATGTTTAATAGCTATGTTCCTCTGGGGATACCGAATGGAATATCCTGTGTAGCATTTTCCCTCAAAATAAAATCTAGAACCATCCACAAAAACTGGTTCATCTGTTTCATGTGCTTCCCTGCGAAATAGAAAAGATGTTGTTTCTTCCACATCAACCATACGTACACTCATGAGATTGACCTTTGTATTGCATTAGTTGAGGTAAAACATATTTGGCCTTGTGATCAACTTTTATCTTCCTATCAGATAAAACCACAAGCCAATGTGAAAATCTTTGATTAGAAACTCCAGAAACTCCTTTTTCAAGAAGAAGTTTTAAAGGAGTGTGTGGAGTTTGCAAACATATTTCTCTAAACCCAACAATATGTTTCTCTAAACCCAACAAGCACCTTTTGCTATACAGGTACATACATCTGAAACAGCCGTTTCAGATGTATGTACCTGTATAGCAAAAGGTGCTTGTGGATCTAAAGTTGCTAGTGTTGGTGCCATTTGAAGTTCCTTTTTAAGAATTTCAAATGCTTGCTGATGTTCATTTGTCCAAGGACCAAAGCTAGAATCTGATCCTTTAAGTAGTTCATATAAAGGTCTTGCTTTTTCTGCAAATGATTCTATGAACTCTCTTGAAAAATTCACCAGTCCTAGAAATTTACGTAAGTCCTTTTGGGAGTTTGAAACAGGAAGTGAAGCTATGGCTTTAACTCTTTCCTGAATTGGTCTTCTGTAACCATGACCATTCAAAATACCCAAATATTGTATTTCAGACTGGAAAAGATTTACCTTCCTTGTATTTAGTTTCAAGCCTGATTCCTGTATTAGCTGAAACAATTCTGCTAACAAGTCAAAGTGTTCCTCCTCTGTTTCCATTTGTAACAATATATCATCCACATATTGCAGCAAACATTCTGGTCTAGAAAATTTTTCTAGAATTTGCGCTAAAGCCTGGTGGAAGTAACTAGGAGAGCTACTCTTCTCTACTCAGAATAATTCCCTGGTTCAAGGTCCCACCTTCAGTTATCTAGTCCCCATAACTTATAATGATCTTACACTGAAGGATCAGAATAATTCCCTGGATCAAGATCCCACCTTCAGTTATCCAGTACCCATAACTTGTAATGTTCTTACACTGAAGGATCAGAATAATTCCCTGGATCAAGATCCCACCTCCAGTTATCCAGTACCCATAACTTATAATGTTCTTACACTGAAGTAAAGCATCCAAACCAGTTTTGAACTCTTTAATGGAATTAACCATAACAACTTCTTCAGGCAGAGAGTTCCATAACCTCACTGCTCTTACAGTAAAAAATCCTCTTCTATGTAGGGTTTATTAAAAACAGATAAACCCATCGTGAGGAAAATCAGGGTATGTACAAAGCCATGTCCCTCCACATAGACCCAATATAAAGCAATGTAAACAATCATGGGCACCCACAGGGTTTTTTTCAGGGGGGTTCAAAAAATCCCACAGTGCGCAGAACCCATATATCCCCGCTCCCACAATGCGCAAACCCCACATATCCCCTCTCCCACAATGCGCAGACCCCACATATCCCCTCTCCCACAATGCGCAGACCCCACATATCCCCTTTCCCACAATGTGCAGACCTCACATATCCCCTCTCCCACAATGTGCAGACCCCACATATCCCCTCTCCCACAATGTGCAGACCCCACATATCCCCTCTCTATTCCATTTCCTCTGAAGGAGGAGGAGGAGGTGGGGTGCTATCTTGGTGCTCGACCCCCCCCCCCCACCTACCTTCGTCTTATATGGGCCAGCTTTGTCTGCTTAGCTGCTACTACAGCGTTACTCTCTCCTTCTGTCTCCTTAGCACCTCCCTCCTGCTGTTGCATATCGTGCGGTTCACCTGACGGCTGGCACTTAACTGTTCACCAGCATGTACAACAAAGGAAGAGCCACACTAAAGGCTCAAAAGAGCCGCATGTTGCTCGGGAGCAGTGGTTTGCTGACCGCTGCCCTAGGCATTGGCTCGGAATCCTAGGGGGTACACGTGCACCCCCTTGCACCTGCCTGCGGGTGCCCATGTAAACAATATATCAAGGTAGTACATGCAAAAAATATATATACAAAAAAATACATGTACAGAAACCTCCTATAATCACAATGTTTATGTTTATTCTTTTCTTTTGAATCTGTTGTTTGTTGATTAAATAAATTGGTGTGTGCTTTGTTTGGATACTGTCTCATTTTCTCTTTGCATATTTATAATTTTTATCCATATTAGCACCACTTTGTTTTTTGCATTCCTTTTTTTTGGTCAATATTCGTTTTAGTGCTCGCTCCTTACCTTTGTTGTTTATATTTACTAAAACACAGGGCCAGTTCTACCAATGGGCAATGTGGGCGATGGCCCAGGACGCAATCTATTTGAGAGGCGCTGTCGCCCACATCGCCCATCGCTAATCTTGACTGCCCCCCCCTTTCCCCATGCCCCCTCTTGCCCCATGCCCCCCACTTGCCCCACACCCCCCACTCACCTCCAACAGCATTCCAGCGATGCACCTCCTCTGATGAGGTAAGTTGAATGTGACGGCGCTCCTTGGCTGCTTCAGGTCTTGTCTGCTGTATTCAGCAGCTGCTGGCAAGAGCCGAACATCTAAGGTTAGCCGTCGCATTCAACTTACCTCATCAAAGGAGGTGCGTCGCTGGAACACTGTTGGAGGTGAGTGGGGGGTACGGGGCAAGGGGGGGTGTCGCGGGGCAGGGGGGGGGCATGGGGGGGAGGCACCGGGTGCCAATAGGGCCAGAACCACCCCTGTTAAAACATGTATAGGGGGATATTGACTAAAGTGAGAATTTGACTGTGGAAGTGAATTCTCTTCACTTCGGGTGGCTACTGATTCTCTACTCTTTATTGACTTAACAGCAGATTCCCATTGTAAAGTCACGACAGCGACAATAGTAAAGTCATGACTGTGACAATATTTTCATAGCAAATCCGTGACAATATCCCATAGTGAATTTGCAACTGTGACATCTTGTTAGATCCCATCAGTAAGATCAGTAAGATATATGAAATAATCTGAGGGGTAGACCTTGGGAACAAATAATCTTGTAATGTAATACATTAAAGTTTTTTCTTTTTAAATCTGCCTCACCCCAAGATTGTTTCTAGAATGCACCACTCTACTAATACCCTAATACCTGTTTATATTATATAGTTTTTAACAGAGTTTTTAAACTGGCTACTTGTTTCCCAGGAAACAGAACAGAAAGCATTCTATAGACTATAGCCCTTTAATCCTGGAGGGAATATGTCTTGAGATATTCATGGTATTTTACTAAGCTATTACCCGAACCAACTGGATTTACAAGGTCATAAAGAAATGTATTTGGTAGTTTTGTTCCGATGATATCATGATCTCCAAGAACAAATTTGAAATCTGTTGTGAATTGAGTGATGGGCATCTGGTTGTATAGGATAATCTAGGCTAGCACTTGATAGTTATGACATATAACTGTAATATGTCGCACATGAAGGTATTCTTTACAGCAGTGTAACAAATGTTTATTAGTAATAACAAACATCTACAGAAATATGGAAATTTCATTTGTCAAAACTCGCAAAGCAAACAATATGTTACTTATATTGAGAACATGAATGGAGTGCACACTTTAAGAGGCTTGACTTATCTTCAAATGTTTACCTTAATTCTATAAAAATCTATTTATTTAGAACTTATGGCTTAGCGGATATTTCCATTCAATATTGCCTTTCCCAGCATTCCCTGATTTATATTCCTTGATGTCTCTCATTCCTGGTGCCTACACCCTGCCTCGAATTCTACAATTTTTATAAACTTGTAACTAAAATAATAAAAAATAATTGTTTATAATATTGCGTTAGTCTAAGACTATTTGCAATGTGTCTTTTTTGCTGTTTTTTTTATTTATTAATTAATATTTACATTTCTCCAGAAATGTAAAAGTCGGGGAGAATTCTATAAGTTGGTAATTAAGCCAGAATAAATTGAATGGAACGTCTCGATGGTGGGAAGTATAAACGGATTCTTATACATCACCAGTAAAGTCAAGGGGGTCTACTAATTTGGTAGCAGGACAATGACCCCAATTTATGATCAATCTCAAGTTAAAACAAGAGCAATGTGTAGTGAAACTACTTAGCCTCCACCAATACATGATCTCATCATCAATAAGACTATCAAGGATTACCTGCAGAGACATAAGCAAGTGCAGGAGAACTGCACCATAATTTTCTCACTGATTACATGTAAAATAGTTTAAAGAACAAAGTCTACTGATTAAATCTATTTGTAACCTTCCGTAATATTCTTTACAGTCAGTCATATATACAAGTATATACACTGACATACATAGTTGACTGTTAACACACTGGAATAGCTGTGTTCTGTTTGAATGACAGATATATGATAGATTGTGCCCTAGGGAACCATAATTCAGCTATGCATCCTTTTTCAGATATAGGCCATAGTTCATACCAGTGGATTATGTTGCATATTTTACATTTCTTTATGAGAAGATAAAAGGAAAAAGTATATAACATTTATGCACAGTGTCTGACTTGTCAGTGATAATAATGACCTGTAATATGAACATCTTACTGTTTGTAGAGATCGCATTACAAACGAGGTATGCTGTGCGCATTTAATGCGTTTATATAAACATTTTAGGGACAAATTTATAAAGGTCATTTCAACTTTTTTTTTTTGTCACTATTTTTCTATTCGCTGAAATCTGATTCCCCTGATTGAAATAAAAATTCATCAATATCAGTGAGGATCAAACATGAAGCCTTCATCTTTTATTCCGTTCGTCTAGGACAGTTCAAGGTTTGCTCAGAAACAATCAGGAATTTAATCAGGATGGGTGCATTCTGTCATTTATTGTTTAATCTGAAATGTTGGCTGGTACGTTCAACTCTTTTTTTTCTGACTCTTTTGTGTGAAGAAGCTTCCCATGTTATAGGCTAGGATTGGACATTTATTATGAGAATTCCCAAAATATCAGGATTGTTGTCAATGGTCTGAGTTTGAGGTCATCAAGAAGCACAGGAGTCGGCAAAACCAAATCTTAGGTGGAGCAGCACCCATGGGACATCCACAGGAAGGCCAGGAAATGGGGCACATCAGTCATCCAGATAAGGGAGAACAGAGGGACACATCAGAGGTCAGAACTATTTTTACCCTCCTATCAGTTTATGTAAGTCTTCCTCCTATTTAGATTGTAAGCTCTATGGGGCAGGGACCTCTATCCTCTTGTTTCAGTCATGGCCTGGCACTTAGAGCGATGTATTTTCTTGATTATACGGTTGTATTTTACTTCACATGTTCTTTGCTCCGCACTTTCCCTTGTCTGTATTATAACTGTATTGTTGGATTGTACAGCGCTGCGTAACCTAGTAAAAATACCCATAAATACTCCTTGTGTGTCAAGCGATGATGAATTCCCTCTGGGTTGTCCCAGTGGATACCCATGGGGCGCATTGGAGGGTAGAACTACTCCCTATGTGTCACATGACGATGACGCCCCCCGGGGGATGTCCCTCTTGATATTAGCGTCACTTGACACTTCACATACCTAAGTACCATCCATTAGGAAGATAGGGCAGTACAAAAGGGAACATTGGGAAGCTAGGCTATTCCCGAAGCGATCCATTTGATCCATATGTCGTGGAGGCTTTCCAGGCTTGGGCACTTGCTCCCTTCTCCAGACGCCCACATGTCATCAAAAAGTTGCATTTCTGTTTACTGAAAGAAAAGTAAACTGCAAACAATATGGAAGACCTGATTTGTTTTAAACTGAGCCCCAAACTATACACACTCACACACACACGCACACACACGCACACACACCCGCTGTTAAACTGGCCCTGCAAACAAGAAGGTGTTAATTCTACAGCCCTGAGAATGCAGTTGTAACCTCCTGCTATGGGTAAACACATGCAGCATGCTGTGTGATTCAGCACACTCACTGAATAGAAAGCATTTACTAGATTTGTTTGAGAATGAATTTTCTGCTACAGAAAGTGTGAAAACCAAGGCACGTTATTGTGTTTATGTGTTTGATCAGCTTGTGGTGAGTATCAATCAGTCTATCTAAAGAACCTGTTTTTGCAAGCAGTAAATGCCATTGCAGTCTCCAGGCATCTTACCGAGCTGTCTTCTCTATTTATTATAACCTGACATTCTTTTCCATGTAATATAAAACGTATAAAGAAAGGGAGATTCTTTATTCTATTCAGCCTAGGAAAATGCATTTCTCTCTTACATGCCACAGAAAAGATCACATTCCTCTTCTTTTAAACATAAATAAGATTGGATTCTGTATTGGTTATATTTTTGTAGGATTAATTTCTGTTCTACTTCTATAAAGTATTGTCTTTGAAAACAACACGATTCTTTTGTTTATAGGGGAGACCATGTGCCTTGAATGATCAGCAACACCCAAAGGAAAAAAAATTCCTATTTGGATTGACATGGCAGGTATTTAAATACCTTACTTACATTAATGAAATGTATCGTGTGTTTTACATTTACTGATAGCAGCCATGTTGTTAAATGGACTTCATCCAGCAGTCCCAGTGTGCTCTATGGCGCTTTACATAAAGTATGCATGTAAAATGTGCTCTAAAGCCTTCTTTTTAAAGCTAAATACCTGAAACTTACTTCATAGCCACAATTTTAAACATTTGGATGCATATATTGAATATGTAGTAACTATGAATGCATTTTCAGACGTCCTTTATAATAAACGGAAAGAGAAACGTAAGTTGCTTATTTACTTGCTGGAAATCACTGACAAAGAAAATTACATGCGGGCCTTATTTACTAAAGACCAAAGAGTCGCGTATAGCTTTCAATTTGCTTCTATTCGCCACTTCTCCATGTTCGCTTATTCAGCAAACTCTGTGAAGTGTCGAATACGTGACCAATATGGGTGACCGCAATAGTCATGATCTTACAGAGCACTTTTCATCACTTTGCATGCGCAGTTACTTCTATTATTGACTAAGCAGTGGTGTCTGTCGCAGTTGCATATTCAACAAAGCGTAGTGCTCCGAATTTACCTGTTGGGCTTAACCACATCAGAGTTGCAAATTAGGGGGTTGATGGCAGAGTTCCGATGTCACATAAGGTGACTATTCCTTCAATAGTAACAATGGGACTGACTGAACTAGCTACTGCTAAACATGAACTAGGGACAGGGAGACATGGAAAGAGATGTAATATTAACTTATATACAGTTAGTGGCACATTGTGAGGATGAACTAGGGACAGGGAGACATACAAAGGGATGTAATATTCACTTATACACAGTTAGTGGCACATTGTGAGTATTAACTAGGGACAGGGAGACATAGAAAGGGATGTAATTTTCACTTATATACAGTTAGTGGCACATTGTGAGGATGAACTAGGGATGGGGAGACATAGAAAGGGATGTAATATTCACTTATATACAGTTAGTGGCACATTGTGAGGATGAACTAGGGACAGGGAGACATAGAAAGGGATGTAATATTCACTTGTATACAGTTAGTGGGACATTGTGAGGATGAACTAGGGACAGGGAGACATAGAAAGGGATGTAATATTCACTTATATACAGTTAGTGGGACATTGTGAGGATGAACTAGGGACAGGGAGACATAGAAAGGGATGTAATATTCACTTATATACAATTAGTAGGATATGGTGAAGATGAAGTCACTGCACTTTTCTGGAGTAATTCACATCTCTCTGCATGACTTCACATTCTAGTACTATTTGACTGACTACACCACACTACATGTGTGACTGTCTGTAGTAGTCTAGCTATTTGACAAATCTGTCTGCAGCTTTATCAATAAGGAGAAATGAATTTGCGACTATTTTGGTGATGTGACTTGAATTGTAGTGAGGTGAATTCGACATGTGAATTCTTCCTTTAGTGAAGGAGGCGGTAAGAATGACTAAGAATGGCAGTTGTTGAGCACTTGGTAATATGTCATCTTTAAAGTTAAATTCCTTTTTTTATTGGTTTGTTTGTGTCTCTGCTGGTCGCAGCCCTACTTGCTTTCTGGGATAATTTATGAATACTGTATGTTTTATCTGAAATTCACAATAATAGAATTAGGTGGAAGTTTGTTTAACAGATAAAAAATGGCTCCAGATACAAGGAAGAAAAACAAACTAAAAAAATAAAACAAATCAGAAATTCAACGTCGAAACTACTATTTTTACCACTACTTTGTAGGTATAGCTGTAATGTTAAGCAAAATTGAAATGAATCCTCTTCTTGAGGAAGTCAGGGGGAGATTCAGGGGGAGATAGATGTACACAGCAATATGAAATGACTATAGTAGTGTATGGTCAGCAGTAGGCCACAGTGGGGCTTAACCTGGGATTTATCAGTATAGTATAGTAAAGGTAACAACAGTCATGCAATAGGGTTTATTACAATCCCGAAGCAGGATATAACTTTTTATATTAAATAACCAGGACTCTTACAAAATATGCACACAATGCATTCTTCTATTGTTTTCCAAGAGATTGTCCACCTCTAAGGCCCACAGTGCCCAAGGCTAGGTGCTGGAACATTTATCACTCCTGATAGTTTAACAATAACATTCTAACAATCATTGGTGGGGCTAAAGGCTGCCCTTTCTATCCACACTCACTACCACTAATATCTCTAAGACATACGTACTGCACAGAGCTCCCACTACTTTCATCTAATCTCATTGGGTAGACCTTAAGGGGGTTATTCACTAAGGTGCGATTTTGACTGTTGAATTAGCAAAGAGCGGATTCCCATAGCAAATCCGCGACAATTTCCCCATTGTAAAGTCACGACAATTTTTTAATGTTAAGATTGCGACCATTTTCCCATAATAAAGTAGCGACTGTTACAATATTCTCATTATAAAGACACGACTGCTACTGTAGCAGCCTATTGCAACTGTCTTTATCTGGAAAATTCATAGCTATATGCAACTATTCAGACTTTAGTGAATAACCCCCTAAATCTAGTCTAGACCTTGGAAGGAAAACAGTCTCCGTCACTAACATGGCAGATCACAAATACAGAGCTCTTTCTCCATTTTTGTATTTATATTTTCAGAGATTATAAAAACGCAGCTGTTTTAAAAGCAATAAATGTGTTCAGAAACTAGAAGTAAGTTATTTCCAGTGTACACAGTCCCACAAATCCTGCAGGGGGTTATGTGGATTTAACATAACATATCTTTCACTAACCTTAACTTTCTTTTACTGACACATGAAATTTTGACCTTATCATTAAGAACTGTCAGTAAATCTACTGACAGTTGGCAACTCTGACTTATATATAGGAAAGATCACAGCCAGAGGGAAGCTACCAAGTCTACTTTCAGTGTATTTATGTGCATTGGAACTTCAACTCATGTGCAATGCTTTTAGGCTGGGGCAGTGGATTTTACAGATGGTAAAGTAATCGTCCCTTCCACCTTGATTGATATATTTAGAAATTTGAATTTTGCTGAAGATGTTGTTAATGCAGGACTACACAACCAGAAACCCTGATACTGTATTAGTACACAGGAATTAGGGAGGGTGTAGCTGGGAAAATGACATATTTTTATGAAATAACTTAACAATGATTAATAAAACATAATAAAAGTAAAGCTTTGGTCCCATAGACATAATTATATTTATACTGTAGAATTTGTAATGCTTGAATGTTAGTACTGCAAAATACAGTATATCTCTCTATCATTCATACATTAGTCATGAAACTGGAGAAACAGGAGCAGTTTCTGTGGTTATTGTGGCTTTATATGATTTATATTCTTTTTGATATTAAGAAAAAGTTATACTGTATACCTCCTACTCAGCATCCAGTACTACTCAGTATCCACTACAGCATTCAGTACTACTACTCAGCACTAACTACAGCATCCAGTACTACTACTCAGCACTAACTACAGCATCCAGTACTACTACTCAGCACTAACTTCAGCATCCAGTACTACTCAGCATCCAGTACTACTCAGCATCCAGTACTACTGCTCAGCACTAACTACAGCATCCAGTACTACTCAGCATCTACTACAGCATCCAGTACTACTACTCAGCACTAACTACAGCATCCAGTACTACTCAGCATCTTGTACTACTCATCATCCAGTACTACTCAGCATCTAGTAATACTCAGCATCCAGTACTACTCAGCATCCAGTGCAGCTCAACATCCACTACAGCATCCAGTACTACTACTCTGCACTAACTACAGCATCCAGTACTACTCAGCATCTAGTACTACTCAGCATCCAGTACTACTCAGCATCCAGTACTACAACTCAGCAATAACTACAGCATCCATTACTACTCAGCATCTAGTACTACTCAGCATCCAGTACTAATCAGCATCCACTACAGCATCTAGTAATACTCAGCATCCAGTACTAGTCAGCACTAACTACAGCATCCAGTACTACTCAGCATCTAGTAATACTCAGCATCCAGTACTACTACTCAGCACTAATTAAAGCATCCAGTATTACTCAGCATCCAGTACTACTCAGCATCCACTACAGCATCTAGTAATACTCAGCATCCAGTACTACTCAGCATCTAGTAATACTCAGCATGTAGTAATACTCAGCATCCAGTACTACTCAGCATCCAGTACAGCTCAACATCCACTACAGCATCTAGGACTACTCAGCATCCAGTACTAGTCAGCACTAACTACAGCATCCAGTACTACTCAGCATCTAGTAATACTCAGCATCCAGTACTACTACTCAGCACTAATTAAAGCATCCAGTATTACTCAGCATCTAGTACTACTCAGCATCCACTACAGCATCTAGTAATACTCAGCATCCAGTACTACTCAGCATCTAGTAATACTCAGCATGTAGTAATACTCAGCATCCAGTACTACTCAGCATCCAGTACAGCTCAACATCCACTACAGCATCTAGTACTACTCAGCATCCAGTACTAGTCAGCACTAACTACAGCATCCAGTACTACTCAGATAGCATATTGTTAGATTTACTTTATTATTTCATTCATCCTGTTCATTCTACAAATTGCATATTTGAATCATTAAAAATAAGAACTAGACCCAGATTAAGGCATGTGTTTATTCGTTTTAATTATCAATATTTATTGA
Organism: Pipa parva; assembly: GCA_019650415.1. Taxonomy (NCBI): domain Eukaryota; kingdom Metazoa; phylum Chordata; class Amphibia; order Anura; family Pipidae; genus Pipa; species Pipa parva. Next base: position 13,198 of record WMED01003568.1, read on the forward strand.
TGTGCTGATAACATGTTCAGTGCCTCTTTGGGAGAATTTGCTGTCTCATTAAATAATAACAAAAAGGGTTTAAAATGGAGACTTGGCATGTTTGTGTTGAATTAATGAAATGTACCAGTAAAGAAATGCTAATCTTAGTTACCTCCCATGAGGGCTTCCTATAGTATATTTCATATATTTATATTTATTATGGTTTGGCTTTATTACATACTGCTGTAGGAATAACAGGAGTCAGATAAACTAAAATAAATCAGTTGCTTAGATCTAATTTTATTGGGTTAATTTTTTTTTATTCAGTCATTATTCTAGTTTAGAATCCCGCAAATCTGGGGGTTTACTCACTAAAGTCCAAATTGTTGCGTTTAGGTGCCAATTCACCAGATAAAGACAGTCGCAATAGGCTGCTACTGTCACAGTCGCGTCTTTATAATGAGAATATTGTTGTAGTCGCAACTTTATTATGGTAAAATTGTCGTAATCTTAACTTTACAAAATTATCGCGACTTTACAATGGGGAAATTATTGTGGATTTGTTATGGGAATCCGCTGTTTGAGAATTCGACAATCGTATTCGCACCTTAATGAATAACCCTCTTCAAAGGGGAAGTAAATATTGCAATATATATAATATATATAAGAAAGTACAAAGTCACCATTTTGTGTTACTTTTTCAGTATTGTCTCTATAAAATTGTAACATGAATTGTCCCAGTTGTTTTTTACAATCTTTGAATGGTAGACAATTCCTAGCTCTTTGGCTGCCACATTTTTGAAGCCTTTTGAGTAAAATATTACCAGAATCATAAAAATAAAACTACATTAAAACCTGAGTTTACATCTCTATTTGGCTAAGTCAAATCTTGGAATTCCTGCCTGTATGACTTGGCAAATTAACACTTCTACACATAGTAAACTAAACACCCTAATTGTCCATGAATTAGCAGTTAATAATCAACAAGTGTTGTATGAGTACGCGGCTGGTGTGATGTCAAAGTGTGAGAGAATTTGCCACATTGCAGAATAACATTTCCTAAATAGGCAAAATTGTCAAAGTGTCTAATTATTGTAAAATCAGGTGTCTACTGTATGTTAGAATCCACAGTCTAATGAAGGTTTACAAATTGCTTATCAACAATTAGGTAACTTGTGATTAGTATGAAATTCCAGTTTGCACAGTTGCAACCCCTTTACTGTCCCACAATGCCTGTCCAGCATGGGTGTCCGGGGGAGGGACAAGCATCCAGTATGGGTGTCTGGTAGAGGGCAAGTGCCTCTATGGGTGTACGGGGAAGGGCAGGTGTCCACTCCAGAAAGCCGCCTGTCCATGGCCTTCTGTACCAAATGGGGTGCATTGAGAGTAGTCCTAGCCTCCGGAATTCCCCCCTGTCCTGCATTATCTGCCCAACGAACACCCATTATCTGCCTAACGGACACCCATTATCTGACTAACGGACACCACGTGAGTTTAGGATTATTCCTGATGCGTCACTTGGCAGTGATGTCATAATATGAGGCTGACATCATGATGTCACATAAGCTTTGGTTCTTTGGATGACCATACTGCCTGCCCCTGATACCCAGTAAGTGTTTGGTGGCATGGCGCTGCAGGGGTGCCCAGTGCTGTTCATGCATACCATACCAGACCATAGCCGGGGTCAGTAGTACTGGAGGTAGATCAGTAGGAGGTGCTGTCAGGCTTTTATCAGGCTGATTTTTGTTTTTTTCCCTGTTTTGCCTTTATATTTTTTTCTTTATGACTATTTTATACTTTTATAAATATGTCCCAAAGCCTTCCACTTTAAAGTGTGCAGAAATCTATGTTACTGCTGTGGAAACTAGTGATTTCTAAATCAAATGCAGATTTAATTCTGCTCATCAGTTTTTATTACACAAAGCTTAGTTTGGTATGAAAACATATGCATTTGACTTTTTTTTATTGAAGAACTAATGGTTTATTAATGTAAACTGGATAATGTGCTGTTGATTCTAATTACTTCACATGATACTCTGGTGCCATCTAGTGGTATACAAGAATCATAGCACACCGGTTGCTAAATGCAAAATCACAATTGTATAATCTCCTTAAAGTGTGCACATTTCCCACTGGTGCAATCAGGTCTGTCCTTGGAAATATTCAAGATATATATGACTGTGCAAATAAAATGTCATTAACTGGTCAAAAAAAAAAAGGTAAAATTTAGAGGGAAAAAGTTAACATTTTAATTGATTATCATTTTTCTACTAAAAGCAAACACTTTGTGCAATATTTTTTGAAACAACTGTTAGTAGAATTGTGGGAATTGGCCTTTTTGCAACTGTTACATTATGTCTGATATTTCTTTTTTTAGCAGAAAAAAAACTTACTGTTTTGTGGACTTATTTATCAAAGGGTGAAGTGTCTGAAAAAGCATCATTTAGGTCGTTTTCTTTGACCTTTTCCGAACCATTTATGACCATTTTGGTCACTTGATAAAATTTCCCTTCAGCAAAATGAGATTTTTTTTCTGACTGTTGCTTGGATTTAACGGCTCCGTATTTTATTTCACTTTCCTGAAATGTTTCGCTTCACCTAAAATAAACCATTAACTGCAAGAATTTAATCAAAATACACAGAATAAGCATTAGAACAGCATTAAAATGAAGAGATAAAACACACAAATGTGTTCTGGGACTTTATCCAAATCCCTTTCATGCAGCTTCATTACTCTTACATTTTTATTTGGTTTGTAACAATAAAGTCAAGATTTCCAATTTCACGTGTCAATAAGAATAAAGTCCAGATCAGTATAAAATATGGACCTGTTACACAGAAAGGGTTATACAATGAAGTACTTGCTCACCAGGCACAGTGAATTTACATCCCTTCCTGTCCAAAAGCTCCAACAGACATATTTTCACTACTCCTTATTTACTAAACAGAGGATTTCCTTGGCAAAGAAGCAAACAGCAATGGCTGCTATACCTCACTTTTGGGGGTTATTCATCAAAGTCCGAATTTGCCTTGCATAGTGACTCCACGTCTGTTCGCATCAATACAATTAGGAAGTCGCAAATTGACTTCCTCTTCATGAAGCAACGGACAGCATCAGACGCCATCGCATGCGTAGTGTGGCATAGTCAGTCACACAATAGTAGTCTGAGAAGTCATGCAAAGTGAGGAGAATTCCTCCAGTGAACGTCAGTGACGTCAGTCTCATCATATCCCACTAACTGTATATAAGTGAAAAATACTCTTCACCACTCTTTTGTGGCAAAGGCAAACAGGCGAATTTGGAGTAGTACGCACTGCAGAATCCGTGCCTTCGATTGACTCCATCGCATGCTGAATAGCCGAATTACTTGTGCACGCAAATTGATGCAAAGAGCTCCGTAAGTCCGCCACTGGAGTAAGCGGCAGAATTGGTCACAAATTCATCACATAGTAGAGATTGTTGAATAAGCGGAGTTGGAGAAGTCGCAAATGGACACGAATATGGGCATATACGTGATTGTAATTTTCAAATTGTCACAGTCGCAACTTTATGGAAATTTGTTGCAGTCACAGATTTGTTATGGGAATTTGCTGTTTGAGAATTCGACAGTTGAATTCTCACTTTAGTCAATAACCCCACAGAGTCTTTCTAATATGTAAAAGGTCACCAGGGCAACATTTGTTTGTTTCTTCTATTGCAATGACTGTTGTGTAAAATCGGTAAAGCCTAAACCTGTCATTTTAAACTCGATGCACTTAATACTAGGCGGCCAATAAATAGGAAACTCTTTATTTACAGGCATTAGTTTCAGGATTGATTATAAGGAAAGACACTGTCACCAGTTTATCACATTTTGATCACTAGTACTACCTTACCCAAGGACTCCTGCCATCAGCCTCCTACATCCCCACATGTCAGCTGTCAAAGTCAATCAGCACATTCTAAGCAGAAACGTCCACAGTCCAGAGCTCGGTAAATTGGCAAAATTTGCCTGCGCTCCCATGTAAAGTAATGTGAAGAGGTGCGGGAGACTGTCATGCGCTGCTGAACTGAAAAAGTGTCAGTTGGCAAACCTTCATTCTCTCTAGATTTCCTGAAATGCTTTGGTGACAGTTTAGAAAGGGAATATGTTTTCTCTCCAATTGGGGGAATATTTGTAAAAGTATTTAGCCTAGGTATCGCTGGTGAAACATGTGACGGGGGTCATTTATCAATATTGTTGTTTTTGCCTATTTACAAAGCTGTTTAAAGCTAATTTCATCACCCAAAAGTATTCGCCTGTCTCAGGCTAGTGTAAAACCATTATATAATTGCCTATTATATGAAGCCGATATAGTTGCTCCTGTCATTATCAAAAAAGATTTTCTATTGAAAAAGTTTATCGATATCGATGTGTAATGGAAGGTGAACCTAACAGATAAACACTGCAAAAGCGCGTTGGTGTCAACTGATCTAAACATTTTAATTGGCTCTAAATAAATCAGTGTAATCAAAAAGATCGAAATAAAATAGTCTTTATAAATATCCTCTTTACGAGATAATTCGTCACTCTAGTCAATAACCGCCTATATACCTTTAAATATATATTCCCCCACATGTTTATTATATGTTTATAACATGTGTTATTACCAGGATATGGTATAAAGACATTACTGAATGTACTGTTAAACACAGCTGCTGTTCCCAGCTAATAACACAAAATGCTGCTTTAAAGTGAGCCTTGTCTGCTAGTACTGCATTCTCTCCTTTCTGATCTCAGTTTTCAGTAGTATTTTTTCGGAAGTAGTTCGGTCCTTAATGTGAATAATAAACACAGATGGTGTTATAACTCTGAGGTCTAAATAGCACAGATTTGTTAATACTGTAACATTATCTACATTCCAAGTTAAATTATCCAGATTGTCTTATTTTTAGTCAGCTTATAAACATGCACGTTTAGTGTAAATCCCACGCAGGCGAATAGCCAATAATATAACTAAAGCGAGTAAATAAAAAAAAAAATTCTGAATATAGAATTCATTTAAATAGCCAGAGTATAACCTCTCCCAGCACATTTTTTTTATCAGAATTTATAACATTATACCATTGGTTATTCTTCTGTCTTACTAACAGTACATGGTATTTGATTAAGATAGGGTATACTCATACTACCAATCTACCAGGGGGATGAGCAGAATCGTGCCATTCCCCCGTGGTACTGATGTCATGACGATCACGATTGGTTGGTGCACTGGTGAAGTCTAATTACAATGGATGTTGAAACTACTTTATTTTACTTTGCCTTTAACCTTTTCTAGTTCAATAAATGTGTGTCTCTTTTAAAGCAAGAACCAGTGACGCCCAACTAATATTTATTAATAGTTTAAGCGCACCACACTGCTATCAATTGTTCTGAAACACCTACCATAGTAAGTAAGCAGGACGTACTTCTGTGAGTTCACTGCTAGCATGGAACCGAATGAGATGTTGCTGCTACAGGTTTAGCGCAATAGTGTTACATTATATTATTGTAACTAAATCAACAATGGAAGGAAGGAATAGTTTTGGACATAAAGATATGATTATTTGTATGTTTCAAGGCTAATGGACTAGAAGCTCTCAAATCCCAAAAGTGACTTGTATTACCGTATATACTCGTGTAAAAGTTGAGAAATTTTAGTAAAAAAATCATTTAAAATAGTACAGTCGACTTATACATGAGTTAGGTTAGTTTTGAGAGCAAAAAAACAACAAAAAAAAAACAATCAACAGAGCAGGCTAGAGAGAGCTGCTTGGACCCGCGACACAAACAGCAACACAGCAGGAGAGGCACTGACCTGAATCTGCAAGTAATTACAGCACACACGCACATATGCTGAATAAACTCACCGGGGGGTTAGTTGGGCCAGCCTGTTAACAGCATCCACCCGTTGTAGACTCTCACACCAGCAAAGGCACTGGGGACAGACCGGAGCAAACAGCAGCAAATGCAGTCAGAGACTGTCCCTTAAAGTAGAACACGCACTAAACTGTAGCTGACAGAAATAAATATAATCTTGCTATCTTGTATTTTTTCAACAATTCTTTAATATATTATTGACTTATACATGAGTATATATGGTACTTTTCCCACAATTCTTCAAGTGGCAGTATAATTTTCCATTTTTTGGGTTTGTGTGTATGGAAGGTGAATATTAGCTGTGTGAGGAAGATTTTTACTGTATTCATATATTGTTTAAAGCAATCAAGAAACAATTATTGAAGTAATGCTTGCCCTGTCATAGTAAGCCCTATGTATTAGGTACATTAATACAAGTCTGAACATTTGTCATTTTCATTCCATGTCTTCAGAAGATCCTTGGGAGGGACCAGTTAAAATTTTGATCACTTTGCTTGACAATTAACTACTAGTTGTTATAGGGGAACTTAGGGATGGGGAAGAAAAAAAAAGACAAATGTTTAAAAACATTTTTGTAATTTACATGTAGTAAAAGAAGTATACTACCCCTCATCTGGTAACAGTCACTTTGCATCGCTGCATTAACCAAGGGGAAGTAGGTCTCACCAGGAGCAAGTGATGTTTATAGAAAGGTAGATTTGTAGATTTGTTTGGATTTCATATTTCAAAAGATATCATTACAACTGATCTAGGAAAAGACTCTGTTATTCTCCAATATGATCCTCCTACTTCTGTGTAAGAGGATCAATGGTTCATCAGCCTTTCCAACTCCTGTTGCAGAGTCATTTCAACAATTATAGCTCCAATCACTTAGCTTAGTCAATGAATTACAACTGGTTACTGCCAGCTATTCCAGCTTTTAGTCAACTCAAACACCTTGTTATTTCTGTAGTAATCCTTGCACATGCTTAAGGATGGTCTCCTTTTCAAGGACAATAAACTTTATTGTACCAAAAGCCTTAAAAGTCAATTTGTTCCAAGCCTGCCATGATGTTTGTATCTCTTTCAATGAAAAGTATACCTGAGCTGCCAAATTTTGAAGGATTTGATGCACTAAAGAAACCACAGAAGTAGTTCTACAAAGTGTTTTCCATACTTATAGAATTCCTATTGTTTCTCATCCCAATTTTTGGCATGAGTTTTGTTCACTTTTCAGTGTCAGATGACATCTTTCCACCACTTTTCTAACGGAACACAACAGTCACCCTGAACAAACCAAAATCTTCAACAGTATAAGCAGTGTCACCTGCAGGACACTTGGATCAAAATCATTTCCGCTGCTAAATTTTCTCAGAACAATAGTCTTAGGAGGTTATTCACTAAGGTGCAAATTCGACTGTCAAATTCGCAAACAGCAGATTCCCATAGCAAATCCGCGACAATTTCCCCAATTGTAAAGTTGTGACAATTTTTTAATGTTAAGATTGCGACAATTTTCCTATAATAAAGTTGCGACTGCGACAATATTCTCATTATAAAGACGAGACTGCGACAGTAGCAGCCTATTACGACTGTCTTTATCTGGCACCTATCGCACCTATACGCAACAATTCGGACTTTAGTGAATAACCCCCTTAACCTTTCCACTAAATGTATTCAGATTTTCTGCAATTATAGACTCCGGTTCCATTCCCTGGTTAATTAGCCTAGCTCTACTTCTGTCATAAATCTTCTTCAGGATTTCCTTTGATCTGCAACCTGGAATATACAGTAGTTTGGCTAGCTACTTGATATTTGAAATTAAAAAGTCCAGTTGCTATATTGGAACCTAAATTCCTTGATCATTTTTTAAAAGTTCCATATCATCTGAGACTCCCAAATAGTTTAGGAAACCAGAGCAGCTGGTAAGACATGGTCAAAACAAAGCCAAAAGTTGACAAGGAACTAGAAATGCTTCAGAGGCCCACTTGAAAGTCAAAGCCAACATACATACAATGACCTTTAAAAAGGTGCCTGGGTTTGAATCATGGCTGAAAGTGTGTCAGGACACTGGAATGCAACAATCCTTCATTTTCATATACTGTCCATGGTTTCTGGTATTGTCAGCATTTACATGCATTGTTGAGTTGGGGTTGAGTTAAATTTATCTCTGGGTCTTAGCATCAGGTCAGGGATAAGCAGTCTTCCGGTGCCTTCAGCAGCCCTATTACACAAATAACCTAGACATTTAGATCCTAGTCCCTTTTATATGGTGCATGAAACAATTGACCTGCCTCCCCTTCATTTCCTTGACTTCATTTAAAAGGGGAATTAAATTAGAATCTCCTATGATAACAATTCCTTATATAAACTTTATGAATCTTTTTCCTAGATGATCTTTATCCTATACCAGTCAAGTAGCCATGGAAACATCTTACGTTACAAATGGAGTCCAAAACACAAGCCCTTGTATTTCATGCCTTGTAATGTATCTACTCTACCAATTCCGATCATTGCTCACATTTAGAGCAATACGACTGCATGTTTTATATTTATAATCATAATACAAATGCAAAATATACATTTCTAAATGATATACTTTCCACATTTCATTCCCTATGATAGCACTATCTAATCTCACAATTATATAAAACTGTTAGTAATTTCGCTCCTCAGACAGGGGCCTGAAGTAATGATTCTATAATCCCAACAGTAACCCAGCATACACCAAAAACATCTAGTGAAAAACCTGCCAACGGGCGAGAATCAGACACCCCATCTCCTTCTGCATCTTGGCAAAGTATATATAATCCTACTTTTCATTGTGAGCTGCCTACTTCTAAAGACTCCTTTGGAGTAGTTGGGGTGACTTACCATTTATAAATGAATCCAAAGACCGCTCAATCCCCCTCCATCACTATAGTAGAAACAGTTTGGGTG
>WMED01003569.1:0-21964 GCA_019650415.1 Pipa parva
TCCATACTGCCAGGGTTTCAGCCAACTTGTGACTAGCTTTAATGATGATTAAAGTATATGCAGTTAACATTATTGTGCTAATTGGAGAGAGTAAACAAATACTGAAGCTGTGGCAGGCAGAGGAGAGCAACGCTGGCACTGTAAGTGTTCCAGTAGCCCCTCCAAACACCCGATTTAACAAGCTGATCCAAATCCCAAAATGCAAGAAACACTTAAATTTGGAGGTTTTCCTGCCACGAATACCATTGAAATAATGGGTGGTACACTTAGTTAAGTTACACAGATGCCCAGGGCATCAGTGGTTATTTGGAGGATCACACAAGCGCTGGCAGGGAGAGAGAGGCTAAAGCAGGCAACAGACAGGAAAGGCACAGCTGCAGGTGAGTAAAATATAAGGAAACACATAAGCAGACACACACTACACCGGCCAGACAGAAGACAGATCAGGCAGGAAAGAAACAAACTCGACTTATACAAGGGTCATAGCAAATTTCATAAATATTGGCCCAAAAACTGCCCTCGACTTATACACGAGGTCAACTTATACTCGAGTATATACGGTAGTAACTTTCCTTGTTTGTGTACTTCTAACATGGAGTAGGAAAGATATAAACATTAAGCATAAAATTGGTTTCAACTGTATCAATTACCACTTAAGGCTACAATACTTTCTTTTTTATAGTAAAACTAAAGAGCCAATTACATGTTTAATTTTTTTTGTAATTTTGTGGTTTTATAAATACAGTCTCTTTTCCATGCTAGAGACACATAGATAGGACCTTCTAGTATTTTGGTCTTCTTTATCTCTCTGATAAATCATAGGTTGTTTTCATAATCATTTAATAATTCTAAATAATCTAGTCTTATGCAAAGACTAGACCTGGCTAAAGTTATTTTACACTAGTAACTTTTTTATAATTTTAAAAAAAGTATCAAAATATGAAGAAACTGTCAGCCAGTAGTGGATTAACATTTCATAAGGTTCTAGGTATCCCTGGTGCCTTAGGCTACACCAATTTACTGGCAATGGCTCTTTGCACAAATAATCAAAGGCTAAATAATTCAGGGAACTAAAGGGCTTTATCTGAATGATTATTAATTGAATAATTTTGCTAATAAATGAATTTACAAATGTAAGGTTTAATACTTAAATATTTAAAAAACTTCTAAATTAGAATGTATAAGAGAAAGGTGCACTTACAAATGAGCCACCCATTTATAGGCATGAACATCTAAAGGTGACTTTACTATGGGAATATTGTCATGGTCACGGATTGGCTATGGGAATCTGCTGTTTGAGAATTCGACAGTTTTGCCAAAAACCCCTTAGGATGAAATTTATTAAACTCAGAAAGACCACTCTTGGTCTTTCTGAGTTCACCAAGCGAGATCTTGCATTGTTCTCATGAGATTTTTTTTATTTTTTGATATTGAGTTTTTCAATCTCAATTTTTTGAATTTTTTGATGGAAAGGTATCCATACTACTAATGGCTACCTTTCCATTGAAAAAATTAGAAAGATCGAGATAAAAAACTCGATCTCAAAAAAACCTTGTGAGAACAATGCAAAATCTCACTCGGTGAACTCAGAAAGACCAAGGGGGGAATTCACGATAGTGTGAAGTGAAATGCGGAGTCTTTGCCTCACTTTGCACTGACTGATATGCGCTCACTGATGTCCTGCACACTCCGCACTATCGTGAATTCCCCTCCAAGAGCTGTCTTTCTGAGTTTAATAAATTTCACCCAAATTTGTGTCTACAGGGAAATCCAGCTCTGCAATCAGCAATCAGCAACAAAAACTAAAGTAATACAGGATAAAAATGTGTGTTATTTACTGATCAAAGTACTTTTCAAAAATAACTACTCTATATAGTTTTGTGATATAGTTTAATCTTCTTTTAGTATGTAAAAATGTTTAAATATATAAAAAAAACTCGCAAAGAGCAAAAATAATTAAGATAAGTGGAATTTCTTGAAAAAGGTTGCCTTTTTTCTCCTTAAATTGCATGCTCAGCATGGCTAAAACAGTCTACAGAGAAACATGACACTTTTTACTTAGCTTTGCTGATCATATAATGATTCATCTGATGGGATAAAATAACATTAATCCAGACCATTTCTGAAGGTAGTGCAAAAACTTTAGTGTTAGAAAAATATTAAATGGATCACTTTAATGCATTAGGCATCTCTCAGTGCCTCCCTTTCTAATGTTCATATAGTGAATTGAATCTTTTCTTATCTTCTAAAACCAGGAAACAAGAAAAATAGGATACCTTGTGCATATCTGTTTTTACAACAAGCTTCAGGGTGCATATTGTTATGTAAAATATTCAATGAAATACTCAAAGAAATATAAAGAAGAGCAGAACATGCTTTATAACATAACATTAAGTGGTTAGAAATGATGTGTGTATGTATTTTGAAGAATCCTCCAATGAATGTAGAACAGTTTCAGGGGATCTTGCAGCAGCAAAAACAAATATGTATTTACACTTAGAAAAAACCTGAGGTCTAAATGAATTCAGTTAATGAAGATCCAATTGATATCACATTACAGAAGGGAAAAAGAATTTTAATATGTGTAGTCGGTTGTGGATAAATCCACTCAATAAATATTAGAACCCTAATTATAGTTAACAGTGGAAATCTGGATAAATCTGGTTTGCTGCAACAGAGGTCTATTATACATGGTAGTCAGGCAGTATTCTACCCAGGCACCTTACCCTAGTCATGTACAGACCATGCACAATAACTTGGTGAATGAACACAGTGGATAGCAACTATTTTAATAGACATTGAGAGCAATGGGCAAGTGTAACTAATGTGCCACTAGGCAGTGTACAATAGGCAATGACTAATGTCTAATAGCATATATAAATGAGTGCTTGTTTTAGGTGTGGCTCCCTTAAACACACTGGATCATAGGAATAATTAGTGAACACTTAACTTTTAACACTTAACTGATACATCTGAACCTGCAGAAACAGCTGCATTTTGTGTTAATTATACTGTTCCCCAGCAAATCTGTATAATGAAAGGTCTTTAATAGTATATCTTTATTAATTCCACTATTATGTGTAGGGCTAGTAATTATTCGCTCTGCCTTTCAGTTTTAGTTTAATGCAAAAAAAAGTGTCCAGTGTGAATTATCCCATAGTAAATAATGGATAGTATGTTTTCAGCTCAGCATTCAGATGTAATTTAAATTAAAGGTACCTGGGTGTGGTTTAAATTTCAACCTTGAATTTAGCATCTTCCTCTGGATGGGTAAGTGAGCATGATTGTAATGATTTCAAAAGCATTACAAAATGTATAGGTGGTTAGTAAAGGCCTAAAGTAACATAAAGGGCATTAATGGGGCATGTGAGTTTATATGTTTTGGGTAAGATAAAGTACTGCGACTATTAATTTCTTGTATCATTTATTATGCAAGCTGAAATGAGCACTAGTAACGTTTATTTATTTTTTATGTCTGAAGTATGGCCAAATGTTGCATCTAGCTGCCAAAAAATAGCTAAACCGAGCATTAACAATTATTGCTTCTAGAATCAGACAACCTAAAAAAATAACTAGATCGAGTACTAGCACTTATTGCTTCTAGTAGCAGACAATCTAGTAACATAGTAACTTAGTTTATAAGGCTGAAAAAAGACACAAGTCCATCCAGTTCAGACTATTTTACTGTAATGTTGATCCAGAGGAAGGAAAAAAAACCCATGTTATCCTCATATTAGGGAAAAATTCCTTCCTGACTTCAAATATGGCAACCAGAATACTGTAATTCCCTGGATCAAGATCCTACCTCCAGCCAGTTATCTATTACCCATAACTTGTAATGTTCTTACACTGAAGGAAAGCATCCAAACTAGTTTTGAACTCCTTTTTGGAATTAACTTCTTTAGGCAGAGTTTTCCATAGCCTCACTGTTATTACAGGGAAAAAAAACGCCTTCTATGTTGATGCAGAAACTTTCTTTCCTCTAAATGTAGAGGATGCCCCCTTGTAATATTTACAGTTCTTGGTATAAATGAATTGTGGGAGAGATCTCTCTACTGACCCCTAATATATTTATACATGGTTATTAGGTCACTCCTTAATCTATTTTTTTCTATACTAAACAAACCCATTTTTTTATATTTTTTTTTTTTGGTAGTGTATATTTCTAATTCCTTTTATTACTTTAGTAGCCTGCTTTGAACAAGTTCAACCACATCTTTCTGGAACACTGGTTCCCAAACTGCACACAATATTCCATGTGTGGTCTGACCAGTGCTTTGTAAAGCGGTATAATTATGTTCTCATCATGTGCGTCTATACCCCTTTTGATGCACCTCATGATCCTATTTGCTTTGGCAGCTGTCGCTTGGCACTGGTTGCTACCGTTAAGTTTGTTGTGAAATAAATTTCCTAAATCTTTTTCCATGTCTGTTTTGCCCAGTGTTTTCCCATTTAGATAATAATCTAGACATGTATTTCTCTTCTGTAATACATAACCTTACATTTATCAGTATTAAATCTGATTACAGATCCATCTGTAATAAAGTACTGTCCTCCTTTGCATTAAAGTGCACCCGTCACCAAAAAATGACATTGTTTAGTCTAGCATAGACTAAACAACTTTGTCATTTAAATAAATGAAAAAATACTGTCCTTTTAAAAGTTATCCCTCGGTGACTCTGCCTCTCAAACCGACTTTCTGCTAGAAGCCTAGTGTTACTGGCTGGGGAGGCTGAAAGCGCATATGCTTTGATCTCCCCAGCTTAGAGGCCTGCCCGGTCATGTGACCACAATCCTACAAGTGAGCTCAAAGCATATGCGCTTTGAGTCTCCCCAGCCAGTAATGCTGACATCTCTGACAGATGTGTTTGTGTGACATAGTCTCCGAGATAGAAGTAGAATGCAGAGCCCTGCCATCAGCCCCCCCCCCAAAAAAAAAAATTTGCCTCTCTAATGTGGAGAATTAAAATAGGTGAATATGGAGCAGTACACCTAGTTGCATTAATGTCTGAATTGTTGCGTATAGGTGCGAATTCGCCAGATAAAGACAGTCACAATAGGCTGCTACTGTTGCAGTCATATCTTTATAAGGAGAATATTGTTGCAATCGTGACTTTATTATGGGAAATTTGTTGCAATTTTAACCTTAAAAAAATTGTTGCAACTTTACAATGGGGAAATTGTCGTGGATTTGCTATGGGAATCTGCTGTTTGTGAATTCGACAGTCAAATTCGCACCTTAGTGAATAACCCCCTCAGTCCCTCAACACACTTCACCGCTTAATCAATAGTAGAAGATCCTGGCATACACATAGTATGCATCTAGTGATGCAAAGTGCTCCATATGATCACGACTATTATAATCACCTGAAATGGTTGCATATTCCCCATATCGCAGAGTTTGCTCAATAAAAACTTGGGGAAGTGGTGAATAGATGCACATTCAGAACTCTGTTTGCTTGTTTGACAAGACTTAGTTAATAATAACAAGTGAGTTTGTGACTATTTTGGAGATGCGAATAGAAATGTAGTGAAGTGAATTCGACAAGTGACCCTTTAGTCATTCAGCCTCTTTGTGCATTTAGATTGGTTGCTGGAATTTGGGGGTAAGGTAAATGCACCTTCACATATTGACTGTAAATGATTTGATTCACATTTTGCAAAGGGGCCATGAAGCCCAAAACATGTAATGTTTCTACAATAAAGTAGCTATGCTACAGTGGGTGAATTGCCTCCTGGCTCCATTTTTTACTTGTCTGCTCAGTATAGCATTTGCCTGTTCTAGAGGTTTTCAGGGAATAGAGGGTCTGTGTTCACGCTTTTAAATTTGTCAAGTGTAAATATTTAATGGAATTGTGGTCTGTGCCAGCCCATTTTGAACCAACCCTTTCATTACTTTTCTGATGAAGTAATTCCAGTAATGCACAGTTTCAACAAGGTCTTGCCATCTTCTGTTCTTCAAATTAGTTTGCTATCCTGCCATGCCACCTAAAGATGAACTGTTACCTATTTTGCTTTAAATTATTTCTCATGCTCATTAGTGCCTTAAAATGAGTTTCACTGAAGAAAAGATTGTGCTATCCTTTTGGTCCACCTGCTATTATAAATAGCATGATTGAGAGGGACATATGGGACCCTGACTGCAAGTGCATTTCAGTTTGGTACTTGAGTGATACTTACAATATTGCAGATATGGTGACAAAATAGTGGAGGGATGGGTGATAAAGGAGCACTTACGGTCCACAATAGTACCAATGACTAATTTTAGCAGTTTTGAAGGTGTTAAAAGGGAAGCTTCTTAAATCAATATCCTACAAAATAGACAAATACACTCATATAGCATATGTGATGTTAGAGTTAGAGATTAAACTGTATTTATTATTCAAATTTACAAGAATAAAAAAACTAACTACATATTTTCAATATGAAACATAGATGCGCCAGGGCCCATCCACCCAAAGTTCCACCTCTGAAACAAACACAACACTAACCACATCTTACAACTGTGAGTTTCTCAGAAAAACCAGTCACAGCAAACCCAATTTAAATTGCTGCTTTCTAAGGTAGATTCTAATGATTACTGAAAAGTTACTAAAATTAGTAAATGTAAATATAGAAACACATTTTTAATATGTGTGACGTCACTATTGGAGAGCTACTGCACTGGTTATTGGACTGTTGCTTAAGTCTCCAAGCTCCTTAGTGATTAAAGTGTAAACAGGATGAAACATTGTATCATACAGTATAATATTAAATGTCTATTAAATTCAAAGTGCTCCCTGATGCATCTGGTTTGGAGCTACTTGTATTTTCCTCCAAATGTTGTTGCAAGGGACCAAGATTGGGTCTCCATACATATTGTAATTCCCAGTGAATATTACATCCAAGTGTAATGTAAATATTCATTTAAATATCCATTCACCTGATAGACTTGTTAAAATAGAAACCATTACAAACACAATATGAAAGAAAGGAAATCATTAAAGGAAGATAGAATCTCAGCACAAATGATTAAGAAGAAAGACCTATACATGTGAATTTCATTTTTCTTTAAAAATATCATTAGCTAGTTGTTATGTCTTACATATTATCAGTTTAGTTACATATAGGGTTGGTTAAACTACACGGGAGCTTCTAAAATGAATTGCAATGGATATATTTTGGATCTGGAAGCTGTTCATACAATGTGATAACTATATCCAATTATTGGGAAAATGGCTTGAATGAATTAGAATTGTGGCAGAGTCCCAGGTAAACGTTTTCTAACTTTTCTACTTCTGTAAAATAATTGAAATGCCATGCTTTGGCTAAAACTTACCTATTCACTAAATATTTCTTATTATAGTATCTTTTTCATATTTTTATCAATGCAGCTTTAATATTTTAAAAAAACAAGCATTTTTTGGTGTTTAGGGTTCTATTCAATCAAATGTGAAATTGTTTTCCCTGAGAAAAGTAAAATTGGGACATTATTATCAAATGGAAAATTGTCCCTTAGATTTTTTTTTTAAATTAGCAACAATTTGGCACTTCTCCAGCTGTGCATATGCAGTAAAATATCATTATTTTCTACATTACATTACACCATCCATGTCACTTTGTGTCTTCTCACATCAAATGTGACAATAATTTAAGAATTTATTATTGTTTAAGTTACAATTTGCCAAGGTGTTCTGGCATGTATATGCAGATTTGACTTTGCCATTTGACAAGCAGAATATTGGCAGCTTACAGAAGGGTTTATATTAGTATTCTGGTGACATTTCACGTAAAAGATTTAAAAAAATGTGAAACTCAAGTGAGTGAAGAATTGTCTGCCATTGGAATTAATGCAAAAACGCTTGTGTAACAATTGTGAACATACCAAAAAATGTGACAAAATTGTGACATTATCCTTCTTTCTAACAATTCTTGTCTATTGCCAGTGTATTGTCATTGATTTAGAAAAAGATAGTTATGGTAGCCTTCTTGCTAAAATATGCCTGTTCATGACAAGTTTGCTACACTATGACACTGTTGCCTGACTATGCTCAGAATATTTCCTATATGTCAGTTTGCAATATTTTGCTCCATCAATGCTGTCAGGTGGAATTGACTTTACAACATTTGGGTGAATTGTCATGTAGTTTGTAAAATTTACTTCAGGAGGTAAATTACTCTTTGATACAAATGCCCCTTTGTTTCATCAGATGCTTTTCAGTAACATGTAACAATGTCATTACCAATTTGTATGAGAGGAGCTTATATCCTCAAGCTTCTCCCAGTACCTTGTCTGATGCTGGAGTGAATATCCTAAATAAAGTACCCTGAAGATGAAACTGAATGGAGATGCTTCCGTGACACTTTTCCACACTTAGGGGCATATTGACTAAAGTCGAAACCTTTATTATCGGCTGAGGGACCATTAAACAATCAGAAAACAGGCATAGAGTATATAAAGCCATCAAATTTAATCAGTGATCCTGCATTTAGTGACCCACCCTAAACTTAGCGCTAAGTGGGGTGTGATGTTGGGAAGAGGTGTGGGGGTTCCAGGGACCCCTACTAGATGTGGTTTGTGTAGTTTAGACTAGTTATTTCCATATCTCCAATATTCCAGTATTGCTATGGAAATGATTATGTTTTAAATCAGTTAACTGCTTACTTGCCGGTTAATGATTTTTATTGTATTTAATGGTATTTTAGGGATTTATGTTGTTAGTAGTGATTGTTTATACATTGATGCAGTTAGTGCTAGTTTTGGGATGCTTTTTTTGTGTAGTTGTGTTAGTTTAGTAACAGTTTTCAGCTGTTGATGTGCTAGAGAGTGTTTTTTTGATGTTAGCGCTGCAATTAAGCATAGATCTGAATGGCTTTGCCCAGGTCTAGGGAGGTGAATCATTTTGAGCGATAAGCTTGAGTGCAGTAAGCAAGAGAAGTTTAGTAAATAGCCTTTGAGCAATATCGATTATTTGATATTTGACTAATATTGCTCAAAATTGGCAATATCAGTAAAAACTAATGATCCTTTGTAGTTTATTTGGAAAATAAAAGTTAACTCATCATATTAATATTATCTGGTGATAACAATATACAGCAATAACCAGTGTCGGGAACCAACAAAGGGGCATAGTAAATAGAAGAGGTCGATATAAGTAAAAGAAAACAAAACCCAATTTACTAATTCCATTTCAAAACAAAATTAAATTTGATTTCAGTAAATATCCCCACTTTCTTCAATTGCACTGAGAAGCTGTAAAGGCTGTCAATTTTTTAATATTTCTAAGAGTGGTAATAATAACAACAAATAGAGATTACCCCTCCTAAGCATTCTGATGAACTAAAATGACTTGGTCAGCATAAAAAGCCTTTAAAGAATACTTTACAGATGAAAAGAAGATACTGAGACCTTTGAAAATGTAAAAAGGGCAACATTTTAATATCATATTTAGCAATTTTTTTATTTTGTATGTATGTATCATTTTATTTATAAAACGCCACAAATTTATGCAGCGCTGTATAATTCAGCAATACAAATATTGTATGTTATACAAGTATAGTATTTTAAACAGGTTGCACAGTTTCCAAAGACCTTCACCTGAATACTAGTCATAAATTGGGCCCGTCGCTTATTATTTTGGGTCCCCATTTCAAGTAATACAAAGTTGGTTGGGGTTACTATATAAACACTGGGCTCATATTTGTTACTTTTGTGTTCTTCTTCCAAATGCATTGGGTTTGGAGGGTATGGAAAGGGGGTTAGCGCAAGACTTCTAGCACAAAAATAGATTCCCTTAGATACTGACACCACTGGGGAATTTTGCACTAGAAGAACACAGCATTGGTTTCTGGTAACAAATTTCAGAACTAAATTGCTATGCATCATATGTTTTGTATAGCCTAAACTAACAAGTTTAGACCTTTAACCATTTATTTTTTTACAACTCTTGTAAAAGTGGAGATATGGTTACTACATTCTAAATACTACAAATTACTAAATTCAAAGGATTATAGTTATAGATTATAGTTTACTTCCCTCCATTAGCATATATTTTGAAAAACCCATGCACATCCCTGCTTTATTGAAAAAATGGTGTTGCCTGGGACTCTATTTCGAATATTTTAAAGGGTAGATGCCCAACTTGCTTTGATTGCCTAAAATGATGTTATGATGTTATTTTCTTTAATGAAAATACCTGTCTAAGAAAAACGCTATGTTCAATTAAAAATATATGTATGCAGACTGTTGACAAAATCTCCATTTTTCATGTGCCTGGTGTCTATTAGGTCCATCGCTTGCTAAATAACAATAAATTGCTTTTTAGATTAGCATATGTAGAAGAGTTGTTTTTATTTAAATCCTCATGTTACAATATTTTTTTTTCATGATGTCAACATAAGTTAAGATGACATAAAATACATGCAATATGTTTAACTGGATTCTTATGACAAAAACTAATATAACATATAATTATATTCTTGTGTCAAATGACAACATCACCTTTGCTGCCTCTTATAAAATCAAATTTGCTATATATTCATAGCTTTTATCTAGTTAGGGGAAAAGATACGTGTAATATAGGTCGGGTCTGGCTGGATCACTTGTCAAGAACTACATATTTACAGTGCTGGAACTTTTTAAAATAGGGTAACAGCAGGAGCCTCCAAATAGAATTCTACCTCCTAAAGCTGTCTACACTGATACCATAAGGACTTTTGCTGATTCTCTATTTGAAATGTTCTAAATGTTGGGATAGAATCCAAACTATAAAGTCAACTATAGTCCTTGGTTAGATGCAATACTACCTAGTAGATAGCTAGGCAAAATCTTTCATATGCTGAGGTACAGTATACCAGAAACTTTGTGACTTGTGAGGTCCTTTCACCAGCTGATGGAGTCCCAGGACTGAGAGTCCTCTCCCTCCTGTATACTCTTGGTAGGGTCCTTCACTGGATGATGCCATATATAGGATACATTTGGTTTGCCTATGAAAATGTTTACATATAGGAATGTAACTTTCCAGTATGAACAAAAGGTGGTGCCCTTAGCACATACATGGTAGGACAATGAGCAAATAGTTAGGAATTTCACACCTGTTTCCATACATAAGATTTATAGAGCAAACCTTTATGATTATTTAGTGATCATCTTTTGAGAAGGAGAGTATGTGTTTGTGCAAGTGCCTGTATGCACACATGTGTTCAGAGAGGGTTTGATGTAATTACCATGTTACCAATATTTTCCTGCTTTTTCAGATCATGATGCTTCTCTTTGTTAAGGTAGGTGCACAGGTGTTTTGGAATTTCTAAGGGCACATAAACTAATCAAAACTTATGAAAACGCATCCTAAACAATTCATGAAAATGCACTAACTGAAAAAAGAATAATAAACCAGAAATTTGCACAGCAAATTAATTTACATTAAATGAATTTTTATATTCATTTAGGTGCAGATGTTTATCAAACCCATGAAATAAAATCCCTTGTGCATACACCTTTAATGTTACCCTTGTGTGCACATTAGCATGAACTTGGCAATTCTCATAGGCATGTGTGTGTTTTAATTACAAATATAAAAAAGAGTGTATTTATGTCTTGGTAAAAAGGGATCAGCTGACTAGGAGAGCCATGAATCACTTACAAGACCAATATAGCACTATTTGTACTAACAGCAGGGAAATAATGTTTAGAACAAAAAGGAAGATGGTGGATGGAGGAGATGGGGAGAAATAGACATTCAGCTGCTATCAACCCAGAAGACAGGTTCAGTAAGAGACAGCCCAACTTCTGGTACCAGTAGTACCAGTAGGAGGAAGCTTTGCCATGAGCATAGAAACAGAACCAACACAGAGCTCCCTGCTCCTGTTGCCATTATGATGCAGTGGTAAAATATTCCAGTAGTGCAGGCAGTCATCTAATCAGAGCTGAAAAACCTTTTCCACAAATGAGACATAGCCAATTCCTTTTCTGAGCTTTATTGAGGCACTATCAGTACCTGAAAGTAACATCCAAAGCATGCTTTTTTTTTTTAGAAGTTCTACATTATGGGAAGGGAACAGAAGCCAAAACTGAAACCATTCTGAACCTAAACTAAAATATGGGTGAATGAGAAATATCTCTACTATTAAACGCATTTTTACAAAAAAATTGGGATCTATAGACTTCATTTTATAGGCAATTTTTGAAGGACTCTGGTTGGTATAACTATAGGCTACCTTTATTGGCTATAGTTAGACAGAGATGATATGGCTGTTTTATATTTACTTTTTGTATATTAGTTCCCAAGTTCCTGTACTGTACATTAGCAATATAATATTAATAATGATAGTTTCGATGTACTATCGGAACATTTATAGCTGGTGTGGTTTCTGTTTTTTTAACTGTTTGTTAACTAGTATATGTTCCAGTCTGATTTTAAAAGGAAGAAATTGCCAAGACTCAAGTTTAGGCATAACAATTTACAAAGTTGTACTTGTCCATTCACACAATGCCCCTCTGGAAGATTCCTGTATCAGTATTACTGGTAGATCAAACAGTACATTGTAACCATGTTCAAATAATTTTATTGTATATCTGTTACCAGGCAGTTTATTACAACAGTAGCTCATTCATAATATATAAAGATGAGAATTTGATGGCTTTGTTTAATCATCCATCACAGCAAGATATGGTAATAAATATGTTAAACAGGGAGAAGCATGTGTTATTTAAATTTCTTTATTTTTATTATGTTACCCTGATGTCCAGGGGGTGCTGTTATTTATAAATGTAATTTGTTTTTGTAATTTCTTGACATATTAACAGACTAATAATATCAGTTTCCTGATATTACATCTCTTGTTTTTTTTAACTTAAGAGATAACTGTTGTGAAATCTCTGCTTTGTCCAGTAAATCATACAGCAATTGGTTGACATTTGTCAAATCCAGCTTGCTCTTATATACCACTAGAGCAACTGTGGATTTTATGAATCTTTTCTAATGTTCAGTTTCAGGATTAATTTAATCATCATGACACTTTAATATTCAAATGAACTTGTTAATTGAATAGGGAACAACATAAATCATTCAGTTTATGCATTGTTTAAACAGCATATTTAACAAATATTGCCCAATATTTCATTGAATATAGTCATTAACAGCAGGCATAACTGTTGCAGTTTAAAAGCCCATTTAACTGCAAGAAAGGGTTTCAACATTGATTAACCCCATTATTTCCCCAAAGCTTATTATATCAGTGGCAGCTACAACTTCCCATTGCTAACAATGAACACCATACTCCCACCCTAAGTGCCTGGCTGTTGTCAGACTCCCTTGCTTCTTCCACCCTGATTGCCTAGAGGGGTAGAGGGGAATATACTGAATCCCTTACTATGAAGTGGATCAGTGTCTAAAACCTTAACCCCCAACTTCCAAATGAAGGTGTGATGGGTGGTGGTCTTAACTACAAAAGACTCATGTCCCTCTATTTGCATGTAAAAACAAAAAATCCATGACGTAGTCCTCTTGAAAAAATCTTTCTTTTATTGCCATTGCTTTGACAAGATCCTGTGGACTATGTAGTCCAGAAGATGATGTCCTTCAACAATGTGGGTGAAGGCAAATGTTACATTTTGGAATAATGCCCTTCAGTTAGACTACATTATGAATGATGACATTACAGTCAACATGGTTCCTTTTAAGACTATTTTGTGGGTCATAAGCGAAGATAACAAATAAATTATAACTTTGTAGCTTCAAGGGCAGTTTGTATTTTATTTTACTCTTACAGAATTTAGGGAATTTTTAGAAAGAGAACGGACTAAGGGATCCCACCTTAGGACCACCCACTTACATGCAAGAAAGGGATAGAAGGTCATAAAAGAAAAAATTTTTAAATGTATTTTAGGCTTCACACCCTAGGTTATGTTAGGAATTATTTAAAGCACTATCTTAAAGGAGGTAACAGAGAACAATAATTGGAAAATGGTAAGATGTCTGCTATATACTTTTAATTATACTCTTGCCTATCATTGTTGGTGATATTCCTAACCTATAATATATGATGATGCATACCACTTCTTGGAGAATCTTACTTCAAGAAAAATGTTTAGCTCTTCAAAAGACATCAAACTATAAAGAAAATATAAACCAAAATGTCTATCAAGTTATGTGCCTTTTTCTCATTTCTTCAACAACATATTTTAGTTTTGGCTTATCTGTAGCTGTACAAGTAAAAGGATTTTAAACATTGCACTGTGTCTTTCTAGGATCTAAAACTCTTTTAGCAGTATAGGTTTATGTAGCTTCTATAATAATTCCTCAAGTTTAAATAGATCTAAAGGGAACCCAACACTTTAGACAGGCTGAAAGGATCATGAGAAATTTGCTTCCAATGACAAAACAAATAAATCTAATGAAAGGCAATAAAATAGGCTGGCAAATCAAAAACTACATGCAGCATAAAGACACTGAAGATGGTTAGTGAGAGACTTTATACTCCTTACTCATTGGTGTTTGCAGGTGTCAGCTGTGACCATTCGACTATTTCTCTTACTCCCAATTCCGCTCCACTTGCTCTTGAAATGTAAATAGTCCAGAACAAGCCAAAGGATGATGTCACAGACACAGCCATTGAGCTAAGTATGATGAATGTTATTTCAGCACACTGGTCCATTGTGTATTCTTTTTTAATCACTGCAAATGTAAAATTCTCTCAAGGGAAAATCTCCTTGCCCTAGGTCTTTGTTTTAAGATGATTTTTAAAATGATTTTTCATATTGGCTGTTTTTTTTTCCATAATTGTGTTCTATGTGTAATTTAATGTTTAATGTATGTCATGTTTTACTGTTTGGACAATTTTTTATGAGGATCTGCTCTGGAGAGTGCTTTATGAATAAATAAGGAGTTCAGAATATTGGAATGCCAGACAGATATTGACACTGTTTGAAACTGTTATCTAAGGCAATTTTGCTTTTGTAATTAGCTGATATATTATAATCGCATTGCCTAATATTAGTCTATCGGTTACTTTGTCTGTTAATTCAAGTGAAAAAAAAAGAAAAACTTGCGTTGCAGAGCAATCAATGATCAACCTGTCAAATTCCGTACTGAGATTTTATATGTTGCACTGTTCATAACATTATAATTAAAATATTTTAAATGATTCACTTGCTGGTATCTCTGTTGAACAGACCCATCATGTATGCTACGGATAAGTAATGAACACATGAAAATTATGTTTTTTTTTCCTGCTATCATACAGGTTAATAGTTTAATTGTATACGGTTATTATTACATTAAAGCAATGCATACCTGGCGAGGTTTATCTGGTAACAGAGACTTTTAAATGTGCCAATGTTTCTACACAAGTAACGTGGGTCAATTGCAAAAGGGATAACCATAATGATTAAATCATTAAAATTTTGTCTATGCTTCACAGAGCATAGAGAAAATTAACTTCCCACCAACCTCATTTTTCTGCTGAACATGAAATAATGATTTTCTGCCAGTATAATTACAAAGCTAACATCTGATAGAGTCAGCATCCAGGGGGAATTATCACATGCATGAGTATTAGACCTCATTACCAGCTTGACTGCAAAATTATTACATCTTGTAATTGGATGGTGAGATTTATATACAGATTGGCCGGGTTTCTGTAAGATTGTAATTACAAGCTTCGTTGGTTTGCTACTTATCACACGGTGCAGGAGGAGGCAAAAACAAGCAGTGGAGAGACCATTTCATTAAGCCGTAACCCCATCAAGGGAGGAGCACTGTAACATCCCTGTATTTATTAGGCCAAACAGAGCTGTTTGCAGAAGGGGAGGCCATTTATTACTGCCTGACAAATGGGATTTCATTTATTTAACCTCAGTGATCTGTTTCAGTAAAATGTACAAACGAGCCATCCATTTTATGATTCCAGAGTCAACGCCTCAATTATCTAAAGGCTAACTGACTGTTAAAGCACCCATCTGCTAGGATGAATTCATTGATTTAATTTGCTTCATGTTGCTGAATGATTCTTAGCGCGAAAAGATTGGGAGGAGGAGGAGGCAGCAGAGTGATTGAGCATACTTTGGTCTGCATGCCTGCATTTTTACTTGAAAATGAAAGAGAAAAGGGAGAAAAAAAGAAAGGGAGAATGTGTGTGTGTTTTTTAATCCTTCTGCACAATACAAGAAAGCGATCAATAGCAGCTTAAATTTTATGAGACAAGGAGTTAAGTTGTTCAGCTCAAGCCAGAACACCTTTGTTCTCCCATAACAAGTAATCTCTGTGGCGGAATTAATATTGACAAGCTGGCTCCTTTGTAGCTAATTTTGTGGAAGTCTGAACCAATCAGGAGGCTGGCAGTAATAGAGTCGTTATTAGAGTTCATTATATAAGCTGTGGATCAATGGCTTCACTGAGAGACAGAGTACATGCTACTGCTACACACTGCTTGCGTATATTTAAGAAAATTAAACACTTTCAGTCACCTTGTAATAATTTATTCTGTTCTTTACTGCAGCTAGTCTATTTTTAAAATCCACAGATGCTTTCATTTTCTTCAAATCTCCATAAAATAAGCCTTTTGCTAATGTTTCTAAAGGAGATCAGGACATTGTTTAATTATTCTTAATAATTGAGAGTTAATGTACACAAGCAAAAATCTATCATAGCAACCAGAATTTATGAATTTTAAGGGCAATTTGCAGTTCATAGTTTTTTTTTTTTAGAACAGTCAAATTACAGTAAGGTTATTGGGGGAAATCCACATATACTGTACATATAACTATATAACCTATTTGTAACAATTTTTTTTTACTTCATTACAGCTTTATCCATAACTGTGCATTAGGATTTATAACATAGCATGATCACTCTGACCTATTTTATGCTATGCAGTGCATGCTTCCTGAGACCCCTAAACCAGAGGAGGGGGCAGCACTGAGGGGAAGCTCAGGTGACAGAAAGCATATCTGTATTACAAATGGCCTCATCTCTTGATTTGATAATAATTTTAATTAACTTCTTTCTATGTTGAAAGTTGACAGCTTGAAAAATTTCTATTCCCTTCATCATGAAATGATAACTTGAAGAAAAGGAGAATCCACCATATAAAATGCACTTGCATACTGCCATCTTAGTCTACATACTTTGATACACTAGCATAACTATACTCAAAGCATTGGGTATGGTACTGGTCTAGTGCAGGATAAACCCTCTGGTGTCTAGTTACATTGAAATTTTATGAGAATAGATATAAGTCAAATGACTTAGAAAAGTTCCCATTTTGGACAAACTTTGTTAGTTTGTGACAAATGAACCAATTTGTACCCCCCCCCCCCCTTGTGAATACAAAAGTGACTTGTAACAAACTAGATTAAAAATAAATGGCAGATTTCAAAGCCAAGTTGCCAGGATTATAAATTTTAAGGGGTTTCCCTCCCTCATATGCAGTAGACAGGTGGATAATAAGGGGGTTATTCACTAAAGTCTGAATTGTTGCGTATAGGTACGAATTCGCCAGATAAAGACAGTCGCAATAGGCTGCTATTGTCGCAGTCGCATCTTTATAATGAGAATATTGTCCCGGTTGCGACTTTATTATGGGAAAATTGTCACAATATTAACATTAAAAAATTGTTGCGACTTTACAATGGGGAAATTGTCACGGATTTGCTATGGTAATCTACTGCTTGCGAATTCGCCAGTCGAATTTGCACCTTAGTGAATAACCCCTAAGGGGGTAATTCACTATCCTCCGAAGTGAGGTGCATAGTCTTCGCCTCACCTCGGAATGACTGAGATGCGCTCGCTGATGTTTTGCACGCGGGCATCAGCAAGCACATTAAAGGGATTCCAGTCTCGGCGAGAGCATAAGAGTTGCCTCGCCGAGACTGGAATCCCTTTAATGCGCTCGCTGATGTCCGCGTGCAGTGCAGTGCTATATAGTGCTTTCTCTGCGCTTCTTTTTTAGATATTAAGAGTAGATTACATATGTGTTCAATTTTAATGGGATGAGATGGGAACCCTACACTATTCCATTCATGCCAACATTACCTTTAAAAGAGGTAGACTATATTATATTTTATTCAGACATGCAGGTTTGAATGCTGAATTATTATTTTTGTTGTCATGTATGCACTACTATTGTTGCCAAACTATTGCCTTTAATTTTGATAATATATACATGCTGCATAGGGGCTGTGAATTAGAAACACACTGCACTGGTTTATGGTAAACAGTTTTAGATCTGAATAGCTGCCAGCATGTGTTTTGTGTGTATGTATGTATGTATGTATACATGATTTTATTTATAAAGCACCACAAATTTACACAGCGCTGTACAATTTTGTTTTGTATTGCTTATACTGATAACCCTTTCTATCATTTGCTTCTCTGCAACTTGTTCCTTTTAAATGACTTCCCGGTAAAAAGGAATGAGAAATCTCTTCAAATATTTCAAATATTTTATTCAGTTCAAGATGTCCTTGAACCTTGGCCATGAGCCATGTAATGGTATGTACTTATCATTTTACACAGGACATCTACATGTAACTAAATATATGTGATCCAGTGAAACTGTGATTTGTCTGCTTCATTTCATTTTAACTGAAGCTACGCAAACCCTGTTTGATACACTCATTTACTTCTGTAATTTAGCTTGTTTAACTGAATTTTAAAAGATAAATCTTGTATATTTTTCTTTGAAGTCCCTGAATGTTGTGTTTGCTCATATATTGTCATACACCACTTGCCTTCTCAGATACAGTTCAGGGGATCAAAATGTACCCCATTTGTGTTTGCAAGACAGCATTAATTTAAATGCATCCCTGCAGATCTTAATTTTATGTGTCCTTAATTAAAGGGATGATCTTGTCAGGTCATATAAGATTATTTTGAAGCATGGCAACCGTAAAATATTAATGAAGGTCAGTGATACAATTTAATGACTGGCAGTCTAATTCTGAATTAATTAAATTGGGGACAAAAACAAGAACAAGATACCCCTTAAAAGGCAGACAGGTCTACACAGTGTAGTCATTATGGAATGGTATTTAGGACAACTGAAAGTTAATCTGATAAGATAGCAGTGTTGACGTTTTAGAAAATTAGAACGTATCCCACATGGTTACTAATAGACTGCTTTAAAGAGGTGATATTATACAGACTATTTAAACCTTAAGGATTAACATGCAGCTGATGATTTCTATGAGAAATGAAAAAAATCTTGTAGGTGACATTGAAAGAGAAATGTAAGGAAAACAAATATACTTATGAAAATGCAACATTTCCCAGTATCTTTCACCTTTAAGTCACCATCTTACATGTCTTCATATTTCCCTACATGTAATACATTAAATATTTAAAACATCAATAAAAAGTCAAAATGAAAAGTAACAGAAGAGCTAAAAAATCTGTGAAGTTAGTATGATGGGGAGCATGAAATGACAGTAGCGGAACTACCGGAATATGTGCAATACATATCTTCCCTTTCCTGGCTGTTAAACACTAAACAATTAGTCAGACGTATATTGAAGAATTCATGTTGGTGTTTAAAATCAGCAGAAAAAATAACTACTTTCCACTCGACAGGCTTTCTGTTGCTGGGGGTGCTACAGACCCATTGCTTTTTAAGTGCAGCTCACAACTGTACCTATACAGTGTACAGTATAACACTAAGCAAAGCTGTTTATCTACAGAAGGTTCCTATTAGAATTACCCCTCTGAAATACATATTGAACTTCTCTGTCTCTCAAGAATGTATTATCCCCTGCAAAAGAAGTAACATATCCTTTCCACACAGCTAGCTATCTAGTTAGCCTCAAGTGCAAATGATCTTTTCCAGAAGGAAAGACACAGTCTGGAAGTTTTTCCATGATTTATATGAATAGACCCTAGCACAGAACAACAGCTTTAGATAGGTCAGTTTCACACTTTTAGTCTTCATCATATACAGTGCAGGTAGTTTTATCAGTGCCATGCCATAGAAGTGACTTTGACTAGTTATCTTAGTAAAGTCATGTGTAAGGAAGGATGAATTGGGTTCAGTGGATCCACTGGTACAATGGAGGATGGCAGTGCTCTCTACCTGGGGTACAGAGTCTAATGAGCACCCCAGTTTTCACCAGAGGTCCCTGCAAGGGAACTTGGACTTCACTGCTGGGTGCTCACTGGTCACAGCCCCCAGGGGAATCACTTCGTGGCAGCTAATGAACAACCACAGGAGACACAGGAGCTGTCTGGAGAAAACAGGAATATATAAATAAATATGTACTGACCGCTCAATCTCCCTTGTACGTTGAACCACGGGTGCTCAGGAAACAGCGGACGATCAATCAAGAGATTTGTAATAAGAATTCCGGCACTCCAAGGACGTAGAAATAAAATCCGTTCTTTATTTTCACCACATGGGTCGGTTTAAAATCACAATTTAAAATACAAAGATACTATGCCTGAAGATGAAGTCCAGGGTGGAACTGAACTCAGAACCCAGTGCTGCAAGGCTAATTGCAGAGCCACTGCACTGTCCAGTGCCATGTCTATATTCCTATAGTATCTTTGTATTTTAAATTGTGATTTTAAACCGACCCATGTGGTGAAAATAAAGAACGGATTTTATTTCTACGTCCTTGGAGTGCCGGAATTCCTATTACAAATATCTGGAGAAAACAGTAATCAAAGCAAAGTAGCAGAAGACGGGGCTTATATAATAGATATTTACATGAAATATACAATTTCCTGTAAATTTGGCGCTTTTTGTTTGTACAAAAAAAGAAAGCTAAGACATGATTGGTGCAGGTTTTCTGTGCATGTGTTAGACATTAATAGACAGAGGAAACAGATCAGAGGAATTAGTTCCTCCTTTCTCTCTCCTTCACTAAAAATCAGACCACATTGGTATCAAAAACACTAAAACCATAAATGAAAACAACTGTAATAAAAATTATATATATATAAAGTAAATTCCCCCCACACACAAAAAACATCCTGGCCTTGAGCTCTCTTTAAAAACAGTCTGGGACTGATTTGGTTTAAAAAAGGCTCCATAGCATTGACCTTAATATATTCCATAATCTGGGTAATGTTTGAACTAATTGACTGTTATAGTGCTAAACATGATTGTTTTACCCATTAACATTAAACGTACTTCCCCATTGATCTTCCTATTGACAAATAGCGAAATGTCTTCACATTGAAATATAATGGGATTTGCCAGATCCTTCTAAACATAATTGTTTTTGGGAATCTACAGTTAAATTAATGTCGAAATTGTCATTTACAGTATTTTAAATGTAGAACATCATTCAATTATTTCACTACCTAATGGAATATGCACAACTAATTAAAATTTCAAATATCATGCAAAGGGCAGATCAATGTAAAGAGAATATATGTATAGTATATAAGAATTATATTTAAGTATTGCGATATCCGGTGATACCTTTTTTATTGGACTAACAGTCAGTTTAGTTAAACAATCTTTCGAGAGGTCTGTCCTCCCTTCATCAGGTTAAAAGCAATACTTAGTACAGGAAAGAAGGTATTATACCTTTGACTCCCAATAAACAAAAAAATCATTTACAGTGTTCTCCTTCTGACATTTAAGGCACTTCACTCTGTTGCTCCTCCCTACATTTCTTCACTCATATGCCCATGCATTCCTCGACATCAACTGTGCTCCTCACAAAGCAACCAACTTTGCATGCCACACATCAGTACTGCCCTTTCTAGTCTTAAACCTCTCTCTCTTTCTGTCCTATACATATGGAATTATATACCCATTTATCTTTGCCAGGAACATTCCATCTCCACTTTTAAAACCAAACTGAAATCCTTCCTTATGGAGTACTAGCATTATTTATATGTACAGTATATATTTTATTTTATCCTTAGTTATTTATACTTATTATATGTATTTATTGACCAATGTTTCAACACATTGTTATTAGCACTAGAGATGGCCGAAGCGATTCATCCGAAGTGGAATTCGTTCCGAATTTCACTAAAAC
>WMED01003570.1:0-21964 GCA_019650415.1 Pipa parva
ATAAGGATACCCCTAGAGTGCAGTAAATATAAGGATACCCCTACTGTGCAGTAAATATAAGGATACCCCTAGTGTGCAGTAAATATAAGGATATCCCTAGAGTGCAGTAAATATAAGGATACCCCTAGAGTGCAGTAAATATAAGGATACCCCTAGTGCGCAGTAAATATAAGGATACCCCTAGTGCGCAGTAAATATAAGGATACCCCTAGTGCGAAGTAAATATAAGGATACCCCTAGAGTGCAGTAAATATAAGGATACCCCTAGTGTGCAGTAAATATAAGGATGCCCCTAGTGCGCAGTAAATATAAGGATACCCCTAATGTGCAGTAAATATAAGGATACCCCTAGTGTGCAGTAAATATAAGGATACCCCTAGAGCCTACCATTCTGTAACTTTTTTACAATTTAAATTAAAAAATAGGGAAATGCCGAAGCAGGGTGGTAGAAGGATGGTTTCAAGAAACTTGATAGAAAGATTTAGAAAAATTGTGTTTATATTCCAAGATTCTCCAAATCCAAAAAATATGAAGGGTTTCTAAAACCTGGAAATAGAACATTGCTGAGTATATCATAACAACCAATATCAAACATTTACTTCAACTGAAAGTTGATCTGTTAATTATAGTTTATGATTCATTTTCGTGGTTTACAAATTGTGCACTTCAGCACCCACTCAGAGTACCAATTTTAAATGAATTAAACAGAATCTTTACACCTCGACATCTTATGCTTAATATATGAAAGTGTTGTAATATAGATACAATTCTAAAAAACAACACTAAAAACCATCCCTTTAAGTTGTATATGCTGTACATATGTAAAAATAGTAGAAGCAAAACTCAAAATAAAACCAAGATAAATGACCAATGAATCAGTACACTGGGGAGTCCACAATATTCAACTCTGCTATATACAATCCACATTGGGCAAGAAATAGTAGTCCAAACAAATACATTTCAAAATCTATCTAAATATTACATACTTAAAATCAGTCAATGGCAGTAACACAGATTAAACAGTGTTGTGCAGTGAATGTCTATAGTAAAATATATGGGAAAAAAAGTCTTTCTGATTTTCTTGATGTCCAAGGATGTCATTCCAGCACAGATGCCATTTGCTAAGCAAATTCAGTTCATCTGAAAATAAAAACTGCCATTGCCATTTAACTGCTTGGTGTTGTTAACCTTAAATATAATAAAATAATTTGAATCAAAAGAATAAGAGAAAACAAAAATCTGCCCTGCTGAATTTTTAATGTTTAATTAGCTTAAACTGCCTTGCAGAAAAAAAAAAAGTCTATTATTTCTTATTGAAAAGGCACACTAACAGACTGTAGTCCACAGAAATCCCAAAATGTTTTACATGGCTCAGCCCTACTTTTGCAGTATTCCCATGGGAACACTAGATATACATATTTATAATGTTACTTGCATAAATAGGTTTACTGTGCAAAGCAGCAGCTTACATACATATATCCAAGGCAAACAGGATCAGCAATTGTCACTGCATTGCTTTCTTTACTTTTTTTTTAAAGAAACACAATCCCTACTGAATTTTTAGAAGGCTCTACAATCTCTAAATGGTAAACGTAAAAAGCAATTATTTAACCACAGAAATGTTGTATTGAACTGTCACACTGTTATGAAGTATCATAAAACAAACCGTATACTGTTTGGTATACAGTTCATGGAAATGGAGAAAATTGTAAAATATAAAGCTGAATGATGGTGGTGGTTGGGTGGGGGGGGCGGGGTGCAATTACAGAATTAAAACCTATTCCTTCAAGAATAATATTAAAAAAAAAAAAATTCAGTTACGTGTTTTACTGAATATTATTCCAGAAATTTGAATGACATTCTTATGGAGAGGTTCTTTTTTCAGAACGAACAATGTGTGTGGTTTTTTTTCCAAGCACAGATCTGATGCTCCTCTAGTTTAGACAATAAAAATGAAAAAAAAAATATTTCTGTCACTTTTGCTCAATGAAATCTGTCTTAGAAATGACATTTCTACTGTAAATTGCCAGCAGTAATATGAATTTGAATGAGCTTCTAGACACAGTGACCTCAGCAAATGTAGAGCTGACCTAATTTATAGAGTTATTTGACATTTTCTGGTTTAAAAACATTAGCGATTTATATTGGTCTCCAGAACAATATCACATTCCTTCTAGCAAAATAATAGAAAGCAGTACCTTAATAAAGCACACAGCCTAAATGTTTAACCTGATGCATGTGAACATCACCCTTCTGATACTACAGGATTCTAGCATCTGGTATCTTCATTTTAGAAATGAAAACTATTATTTCCCACTTCAAGATATATTCTGTGATATTATTTCAGGTCTCATCAAGTGAGGTGTTTTCAGGGCTATAAGCAATGAACTTTCCATCAGCAGCATCTTCAGCTAATTAACCCGGCTGATTACAATAATTAGTATTGATTCACTCTTGAATGACTTTCTAAGCATCCAAGCCCAATCTAGATTGGCTGCAAAGTTCTGGGTATGAATATTAATTTGATGTTCTTCTTTGTTTTGGAGCCCCAGAGGTATAGTTTGCAATCTTATACACTTCAATTTGATAACAGAAGCACTTGAGTTTTATTGTAATTTAACAATGAGTGTGTGAATACATTATTGGATGAAGATAATAATGACTAATGCTGGACTGTGGGTAATATAACACAGTTAGCATTAGGCAGTTCTGTTCTAAAGAAATGCCTGTTTTCTGTGACTCTTTTAGGAGAGAAAGTGTTAATGTATTCTGTCACATATGAATGGGTCTGTATTGAAGAAGAAGCTGTTATCATGTGTTATTTCAATTAACCCTCTGTAAACTAGTCAATTTCTAAATGAGTTAAGTAACATAATTGCTAAACCAATATTGTGGTCATGTAACCCATGTGCTACTGCGGAGTCTAAACATATTTTAATGAATTATTTAATGTGCTCATTAATAAAGGGCCCATATTCTACAGCTTTATTGTAAATGCTGGAGAAAAACACAAATTGCTTGCTCATTCAGCATTGACTTTCCTAAGCTACAAGAGATTTAATCCCAAGGGATAGATTTAACTAAAAAAGAAAGACACTGTAGGATGTATTCAAAGAACAATTGATATAATATATATTGTCCATCTGGTTCACCCTTTTCTTTGCAGGAATAGACAAATTCTCAAGTTAACTAAGATCATTCCCTTTACCGTCTACATATCTATAGTCTTGTTGTTTTGACTTTTTTAGCTCTTAATAACTAAAGAATCAACAACTGTCCTTCCTGCAATTTCTGAACTGGATAACTCATTGCCTTCATAACAACAGATATTGACAATCCTGCTAGTGTCTGACCAGAACCTTACTCTCCAATTTCTGTTATTCGTGTCTTATGGCTGCAAAGGTCACTTTGTTATTGCTAAAAGGTTCCCAGCTCCGCTTTGCTATAAAAAGTGCACTTTCTCTGAACTGTTGTAGGCTATGAGAATCATAAAACAATTTCACATTGAAGGAATATTGCCTCTTTCTTTCCCTTCAACTACAAAACTGCTTTATCTGAATTCCACAAAACTTAAAAAAAAAAAAACTAAATTAATGATCTAATTATATCTGTCTATTCAAATTTTTATTATGTACTCACAATTATAAAAAAAAATCTTATTGGAAGTGTTTGGTTAAGTCAAGGTTTTCCAAATAAATCACAGAGTAGTAGCAAGGCAAACAAGCTATGCTAACATAAAACAATATGAAAAAGCAGTTTAATCTGAGTCCAGATCTAGCTCATTTCAAACAAGGCTTAATAGGCATGGGGCACAGGTGACATTTTGGTCTTTAGCAAAGACCTACAGCTGTCTCCCTTGCTCAGCAGTATCTTTTGACTGATTCATGAAGTGGCATTTGCATTGGCTTCTAAATGAACCACCTTGCATGCCCTCTCAGTAGGTGGCACTGGAATGGTGTACTGCTGATAGCAGCTGCTTGCTAGCAATAAATGAAGTACTCTCTGTACCCAGGAAGCATCAACACAGCAATAAAAATAAAAACCTTCATGTTTTCAGTTTTATATATTTCTTCAATTAGGTACGGTTCAAATAAAGGCAAAAATAAAAACTAAGCATCAAAATGAATAAATTAAAGAAATCAAACAACAATATAATCTCTGATATAGCATGCAACAAAAGAAAACACACACACACATATATATATATATATATATATATATATATATATATATATATATACACACACACATCCCTCTTCTTTCAGCTCCACCCCCCCCCCCCCAATAAACACATGTTCACATTCCTGTAGTTTTGGGTCATATGGGAACACAATTGTTTTAAGATTCCCTTCATAAAATCTTTCAGATCACAAACAATGATAACCTAGATTGCAAACTGCCTAGACAAGGTCCTAAAACAGTTATCATAATATTAATTCAAAGTAAAAATGCTAAATTGATACAGTTGTATTAAAATAATAATTTCCATCACAGTTTTAATATAACTTTAATATTGTTTTTAATACATCTCTTATTAAACTTAGGCTAACTAAAAAGTTATCCTCTTCTAAGGTACAGTGTTATTGTAAAGGCAGAAATATTTTAATTATGTTATCTGATTCTCAGTAAAATGGAGTTTTCTTCTGTTATTCATAAAATAATCCAAAA
The DNA here is from genome assembly GCA_019650415.1 of Pipa parva. Classification (NCBI taxonomy): domain Eukaryota; kingdom Metazoa; phylum Chordata; class Amphibia; order Anura; family Pipidae; genus Pipa; species Pipa parva. The sequence goes on from WMED01003570.1 coordinate 4,669, forward strand.
AGAAAACAAAATGTAATTTTTTTTTATCCTTTTTAACAATTTACATATATATATTTTATGATGCAATATTTTTAACAGTACTGGAATTTGATTGCTTTATTTCCCTGCCTTGTACATATGGTCTGGAGAAAATGTATGACCTTATATCATTTGTTTGCAATTAAATGGGTTTCTTGCTTTGGGGAGGTCTTGTTATTACATACACTAAGTGGATCTTGTCAGTCTTGAAAATGACATTTGTATCCGTAATCCTATTTTTCATAATAAATTAGTAATATGAGTACAAGTTAAAGAATATAGTATTACTCTTCTATATATCATCACTACATGTATATGGAATTGCTCATTTTAGTTAAGTAAAATGTTAGCAATATAGTTTCTCCTTCTTATAAATGTGTGGTAATGACGTGGAAAGAGTATGGTTTAACAGACAGGAACTAAAATCACATAGGCTGTGCTTAATAACTACCCTGACATTTAGTCCACCCATGCAAGATTTTAAAAGTGGAAGGCTGTTGAAAAAGGAGGTTGGGGGTTGAAAAGCTGTTCCAGACATGTACTAAGCCACTTTGACAGCTCTATTGTTTGATTGTCCCATTGTCAGCCCAAAAGATGCATTCAGCGATACAATGTCTGCTAACAAGTAAACAAAAGAATGAATTTCCAAAGCTGAATACTAATACTTATAACATTAATATGGATTTTAAACTAATTTCAGGATACAGTGTTTACCCCTTTACAAACTCTAGAAATGGGAGAAAACCTAGATTATATATTTATTATATGAGACTCAGCCCTAATGACCATGGTTTAGGTATTCCATCTAACAGTATTTACAGCAACTCTAATGTGGAGCCTTAGCATTTTCAAGGACTAATTGAGTTCCACAAATAACAGGAATGTATGAATAGAGAGATAATGCAAGAGCTTGCTGCATGTTTTCCAAATGCCCCTTTCACTCCAAAGAAGAAATCAGTTCGTGATACTGAGGTAGCCAGTTCAATATAGTCATTCACAGTAGCAGGAAGCACTTATTACATAGCAGGTAGACTATATGGGCTAGATCATTTAAGGAAAGTAAAAAAAACATCAGTTAAAACAAAGGAGAATACAACGTACCTTAAAAGCAGCTCCTCATTTCTCATAGTAACAGCAGATTTGGGACAGCGCATGCTTTCTACAGAGATATTCTCAACAAAAGCCGGTTCAGAAGTGTGCTCAAACATCAATGCCACAGAAGCTACTAATGGCTGTGGCTAGTCTCCCTCTCTCTCTCCCTCTCTCTCTCTCTGTATTGCTCTCTCTCTTGTCAATGCTGAATGGTGAAGCAAAGGGGCCCCTGCAGATTCACTAAGCAGAAATAATCCTCTCTGACAAGTAATGTTGTCTGGCCATAATTTACATTAGTACAGTGTTCTGCCTATAGGGGCCTTACTTGCTTTTGGTATTTGCTGTCTTTTATATGTCCTAATTTCCCAAATATAATCAGTGAAATACAATAAAAGCAAGTACACATAGGAATTCATGTAATGCTTGTTCAAATCAAAGTAGTAATATTCATTATTCATCTTGTTTTAAGACATTTTTAGTCCCTGGAAAATGTGCTGAAACTCCAACAAATTTACTTTATATTTGTTGGTTTTTATATTTTATTAGCTTTTTCGTTCTAGTCATTGATTTATACAGTATATCTCTTGGTTTCATGTACTTGAAAATTAATAGCCATAGCTCATTTCTTGCATTGAAAACCCCATAAAAGCCATCTGTCTATTAAATGAATAGTTTCCTATATTTTACCTCGCCATTAATAAAATATACATAAAATGTACTAGCGTTTATTTAACTAGCGGTTAATAAATTAAGCTCAGGTAGATGGTTAGTTTGTCATGCTTTATCAAATATTATAAAGTAACAGGCCAAAATAACTAAAATTGTCAGAATTTGTCTTATTTTTTTTCTAACCTATTTAAGATATGACACATATATTGGTATTGCGCTGAGAAAAATTTCATTGCAATTGATTGGAACACTTGACATATGAGTGTATGTGGCATCTGCTACTTAAACTTGGCTTTAATAAATATGTGCCTGCAAGGCATCATATACCTTTGCCTGATACCAGCTGCGGGAGCATTATAAAAATGTAAGGTCCACTTATGGATTATTTCTACTGCACCACCTACCTCAACCCACAACAATATGGGAAAAATAACATTAGATATATATAAGGTCACAGAGAGAATGCTTTAACAAAAAATATTTTAAAAAAGTTTATCTTTTTATTCTATAAAACTTTCACTAGAAATAGATCATTGGTTATGACTGCTGCCTTGCAGCACTGGGTCTTGGGTTTGATTCCATGCTAGATATAATCTGAAAGAAGCATGTGTACATACCATATTTTTCACTGCATAAGACGCACTTTTTTTCAGAAATGTCCATTTGACTGAGTAGCAGATAACATAATTAAAGTATTTCTGAGTCTACAATAACACTGTCCCTTAGAAGAGGATAACTTTTTAGTTATGTAAGTCTTCCTCCCATTTAGATTGTAAGCTCTAGTGGGCAAGGACTTCCAACCTCTTGTGTCAACCACAACCTAGCACTTAAAGTGAAGTATCCTTGTGATATTTAATTTGTATTGTACAATGCACTTTTCCCATGTCTGCATTGTGCTTGTATTGCTGAATTGTACAGCGCTGCGTAAATTTGTGGTATTTTATAAATAAAATTATACATACATACATGTCTCCTTGCAGTACTATGGATTTCTCTCACTATCCAAGAGCATTATATGTGTGATTTTCATTGTATATTTTCTAATATCCACTACTTACAATGTCATGAAATTGAAACTTTGTAACTGATGCAAATGGGTGAAATTTACTAAAGAAGTCTCGTATTGATATTGCAATATTTCTTTCGAGATATAGAGATCGTGTTTTTCGATCTCGAGTTTTCACATTTTTTTCCATGGAAAGGTTGCCATACTTAACATGAGTAGCATGGTTACCTTTCCATCGAAAAGTTTGAAAACTTGGGATCGAGAAACTCGATCTTGAGTCAGAAGAAATATCGCAAGATCAATCTGAGATTAGTCTCGGTAAAGTCCGAAACACCCAGAGCGGTCTTTCCGACTTTAATAAATTTCGCCCATGGTGCAAGACTAATGTACATTTATAAATATATAAATTATTATGTTTGGTTTTATGATAATAAAATATATATATATATATATATATATATATATATATATATATATATATATATATATATATATATATATATATATATATATATATATATATATAACAAAGTTTATGAAACCCTGGCCATAGTCTGCACCTGTCTGTTGGTTTCCGTGACTGTATAGGGAAATTAGATTGTAAATTCAACAAGGGAAGGGGTTGAAGCCAATTTTTACACCTGCAGCTGTTTTAATAAAAGGCTGTGGGCAAAACTGGAACATCATTTCAAATTTAATATAAAGAAAATGGTAAATATTGCAATCCCAATAGTAATGTACTGTGACAAAAAATGTTTTTATATGTTGATATATTACAGTTATTGGCATTCAATAAATAGGCCACAAAATTATAGGGCTGCAAGGAATGCTGCTGATCTGTACAGGGTGGTCCAAAGGTATTAAAACACCTCAAAAAATGGAGAAGAGTATTTGGGAATGCCATCCTCTGTTTGGCATGTTGCTAAGGAAAACTACATTAGAAGTCTAGTGGATACATAGGAAAGTCATCAAAAGTGAAGTAAAGTGTAGCAAACATCCATAAGTTAGTGTTTATGGATAATAGAGTGTAGCACCATCTTAGCCATAGACACAAATAGACATAAGTTGAATATAGGTGAAGAAGAGACCTAAGCTTGCATTTGGTAGGATAAGGTGGTCATATTAGTCCACAGATGCAAAAAAATGAGTATTGCAATACTTGGTGATACTTATTTTATTGGGTTAACAGTCAGTTTAGATAGACAAGCTCCCCTCCTGAACATAGTATTGCTTGAGACTTGATAAAGGGAGGACAAACTTCCTGAAAGCTTGTCTATCTAAACTGACTGTTAGGTTTTTTTTCACATCTGTGAACCAACACAACCACTCTATCCTACTATATATATATATTATATATATAATGATTATTGCAATACTTGTTATCATTTTTTTGCATTTGTGGACTAACACAACCACTCTATCCTAGTATATATATATATATATATATATATATATATATATATATATATATATATAAAATCAATGCAGAGGTTGACAAAACTTTGATTTCATTGCACATTATACCCATGTGTGGAAAAATGTGTGTAAGTTCAGAACTAGCTGGAGATTTCCCTACAGACAAACAATAAAGAGAAGTGTGCTCTATTGTGCATATAGCATGAGAAATAATTACTGACATACAGAGAACTGCTGTGTGAATCAGCAATCCAAGTGGCACATTAAAGATGAGGTACATAGCATATATAACATTCAGGGTTATCCCTTTATGTATAGTAACTCTTTATGAAAAATATACTTTCACTTAAGTGGTTGGAAAAGTCATGGAGACTTACTAAGCTTGTAGGAACGTTAAGAAAATATTACAAGAAAAAAACATTTCAATATGTGTTATTCATAGAGCTTGCTGTATACAGTATAACATAGCAATAATGTAGGTAATTTTTATTCTGAAGAAGCTAATTTGTGTTAAAAAAAGGGAAAATGTTCTTTCCTTCACTGAAAGCAAACATTTGATTGACTGCTGTTAAGTTACAAACTTTATTCACTTTAAGGCATCATCTACAACGACTTTTAATAAATCCGAGTGATCTTTTGTTTTTGAAACTGTAGTCCCATTTTTTGCAGGGCCTCCTCAAACTTTTAATCCAGTAATATGGAATTCCTTTGTTTTATGGCTTGATATTTGGATATCAAACAATGAAATATTTTTTCAATTAGTGCAATATTACAGTGAGTTATTCTTCAAGTGTTTGATGTCTGAGTCCCTTCCTGTATCACATAACATTCTTAACTATGTCATTCAAGATGATTTGAGAGTATGCTACAAAGAATCCAAAATAGCATGTGATGACTGGATCAATAAATATTCCCAGAACAGAAAACAGCTGGTGTTTTTTTATAATTCTCTATCTATAAACAAGATGAGAAATTAATATCATAAAACCTTAACAGCATGCTCATATTTTCTGAGGTCTGAACTCTGCTTTAAAACATCAAATATTAATGTGTAAAATAAACAATGCAAGATACAGAAAATTTCCAGTGATGACCAATTCCTGAGATATAAAGAGATAATCTCAAATTATATTACATCGATCCTTCTAAATAAACAACCAATATAATTAACAGAAGAGAATTATATTTCCTGTTTAAGATGTCTAGACGTATATATTTAAGGGGAAATTGACAAATGTCATTTCGACCTGTAGCACAAGAAGAATGGTCTCGCGCACCTCTGGGGTAGATCAGATAAAGCTTTTATTGGTGTAATTTAAAACAGCATGAGGCCAGAGATCCTGCGTGTTTTGCGCTAACTGCGTTTATTCATAGATTCGACCTATTCACCACAATTTGATCTGATTCACCACTTTTTGCCAGGTTATCGCTGTTTTTTTTTCCTTTTTGCCACATTTTCAATTTCCCTCATTTTATGTAGTGCTGAATAAAATTTTGCAATATTGAAAAAAGATTGATATCAATAAATATCGATGCATTAATACCACTACACTTTATATTATTGTCAGTGGAGCTCTTTTTCCATTGATATTGATAACATTGATCTTTTTAATGGGGACTTTGAAAAGAAATGTTCAAAACCATCTCCATAGGGAATAATGGGATTTCCCCACCCTCAACCAGGTGAACACTTTTTTAGAGGTAAGAAAGGTAGAAGGGATTATTAAATATCGATATCGGCGATATAGATATTTATGACCTAATTAAAGTTATATTGATATCAATATACCAGGATAAACCAGGAGAACATTTTTTCAATTTTTATACATATCCCTCTTAGTCTAGTAAAAATGTAATCATCTGTTATATTGCAACTTTAAATATTGTTCATTTATAGCATGTTATTCCTTTCAATAAATACCTTCATGGATTTTGAAGTTTTAAAGCAATAATGCATTGTGCTTTGGAAATATGGTCAAACCAGTGGAATTCTGACCTTCAATAACTATTTTAATATGGTATCACAGATCTTTGAACAGGCATGGGTCTTCCACTGCTGAAAATGTTATGTCACATTCTATTATGTTACCACCAGTGTGCTGTCATGTGAATTACTGCTTAGGATTTTCACCCAAGAAAGCCTTCACTTCCTTCTGCTTGTAAAGAAGAAAAACTATATTTAGTACAATGAAAAGAAATACAAGAATATGACTGTGTTTTATAATAACAATAAAGAGGATAATTTTGTTCTTAGATTTTTGTTTTTACATTACCCAAATAAGTGGACTCTTAAGTGAAGAACTATCCTGGCTCAAGGCTGCAGAGACAAACCAGTGCTGTACATGGCTGAATCTGTAGTGATGCGGTGAAGAGACTCACTCAGATGCAGCAGAACCTCTTGGCTGAAGACACTTTTAACTGATAACTTTAAGGCTAAGCTGTAGCAGGCTGTAGTACTTGAAGCAGAGAGTATAGATGTAGCTGATAATAGCTTCTAAAATGTAAGGGTAATGAATGATCCACATCCTAGAGAGACAATTGATAATCAAGCACTGCGCCTAGGCTCATTTGAACTTGGCGCCACTGATGTCACACTGCAAACCCGGAAGTTCTGGGTTATACTCAGTCCCGGGACGGCTGGCAACCAGATGCTGGCAGTGCATGAGCGGCACTGTGCTCAGAGAGTGCTGCTCATGACATATACTGTATATTGTCTATTTATTTTCAATCCTGTACAAATCATGGTAATCAAGAAGTCCAGCAAACTTAAAAATAACACGGAGAAGGATAGATTCAGGGTGTAACGAATTAGAAATGTCAAAATTAGTTTTACAAATTTCCCCAAAGACGTTTGCAAATTTTTGTCTAAACAGTTTATTTTGACCCAATCTTCCATTTTATTTTCATTTCTCATGTAAAAATGCATCTGAATAAGATAAAATAAATTGAGGGTTACTATTACATCACCTATGATGAAATAAGTCCTCTAGCTTTCAGGTTCTCAATGTTAGGTTATGATCAGACTCTTTTTGAATTGGATAAAAGATATGATAGTTCTGATTTATGTTAGATCCATTGTTTTCTAATAACAATGATGGTATTGTTCCTGATACCCTTTTTTGTTTTAACCATTGTTTTTAAATGGAATCCTTAATTACCACAACATTATGTTCATTATTTTCTATGATCTTTAATGAAAAACTATAGTGAGAATTTATATTTACCTAATCAGTCTAGCAGCAGTCTACTCAGGGGGTTATTGACTAAAGTGAGAATTTGACTGTTGAAGTGAATTCTCATCACTTTTTTTTTTTAATTTAAATATGTTATTAGTTATTTGCTGTCATTTTGCAACTGATTTACTGCTGAGTTTTTATGCATTTGTATGTTACTGTATATTTTTTATTCATCTATTTATTTATTAATAATGTTTCATTTATGTTAAATGTCTTACATTGGTCACATTGGGAGGGAGAGTCGAGCCGAAGTACCTTTAAAGCGTTCACTGATCTGCGCTTGCAGGAGACCAGGGAGCGCGTACCCATCTCGGCGAACTGATGAGAAGCATCGCAAGGTACCTTTGCTCTTTCCTGAGTGTCATATATTCTTGATTATATGCTTGTTATCTACTTCACTTGTTTTTTGTGAAGCACTTTCCCATATTTGTATTATATTTATATTGTTGGATTGTACAGTGCTGTGTAACCTAGTGAAGCTATATAAATAAAAATATACATACCTACATGCATACTGATTTATTATTTATATTATTGTTGTCCTTTTGTCATGCTTAATGTTCCAAGCATTTTACATCTGTATATTTTATGTAATTTGCCTTTCTTATCAATAAAGATTACAACAGGACTTATATGTTTTGTTTTGTGTAAATCAATAGCAAGCAGTAATCGTTCCTGTCTAGTATAGCCCCATTATTTGTAATATTATTAACTGCTCATTGGGGCATTGTTTAATTTATCTATTGACCTTACTATTATGTTATAATTTATGAAACCAATATATATTTCCTGAGCAGACAAGTGTAGCGCTATTTTGACTACCAGTATACCTTTCTCTCAGGGGGTGAGCTATCGCTAATACATATGGGGACAGCAATTAGCAAATAATAATGCCGGGCACCAGGAATTCTTGTGAACATTAAATGAAAGCAGTTTATTGATAACAAATCAATATTAATTGAATAACAGTGAAACTGGATAAACTTTATACAGGTACTTACAAATTGTATAGTTCTGTCAGTGTAATTCTCACAGCAGAGCACTGGTTATTGCAGTCACTAGTCAGGTATTCTCTGGAAGGAATAGATTGCCACACGTTCTGGAAAGGCCTAGCCATAAAGCTATCACTTATACCCTGACTGAGATGCCTTATAAAAGAACACCCCTGGGAGTGCTAAACCCACTCTCTCCTGGATGGAGCTCAAGACTGCCCAGATAGGTATCTTAACTGTCACTCTTGCTAGCATACAGTGATCTAACAAAGAGCTTCTGTCTCTAGCTAGACTAATCCACTCTTTTCTCTTCCCTCCCTGGAAGAGGAACTGACTTCCTCCTGCATTGCACTCTGGGAGCAATCTCTCTTCTTCAATATACTATGCATAATATTTAAACACTAGATTACCAGTGACATCTACTGGCTGGAATGAGCAGCTGCAAGCTTTGCTATATAAACAGACTGCAGACATTTTTTCCAGTATACACTTATAATTCCCTACACAAGCTTCCAATCATCTGATGTTGCAGAAACAACCACAGGGACTTTTAACGTATGACTATAAAAATATTTAGATTCATGAATTGAGTTGTAGACTATAGTATGGTAGACTCTCATGTCAGCCACCTTATTTAGACCAACATGGTTTCTAAATAATGCTATGCTATCTATTTCACCTTACCCGCATAAAGGTCTCTTTATGTTCCCCAATAACTACATACTGAGAAAAATAGGAAAACATGTAATATATTTAATTGTCTTCTCTAATACGCCTATTTCTACATTTTCTCAGCTACATATGCAATATGCAAAGAGGAAACATATCCAACCTGCAAACATGTTATGTTTCAATCTTGTTAGTACTTTACAGTGCAAGATATGGATTCATGGCTTCTAAGAGGTAGGGTTTGGGTATAAACATTAAAGATCAGTAAAATACACACCCAATTACTTTCTCCAATGCTCTTAGTACTCGTCTCTTTAAAACGATATGCTTATTTTTTTCTTGGGGGCCTTGCCTTACTTTATCTGGAAATGAGTTTCTCATTTTGGATTTAAGATATATGTTACTATCTTAATAGTACCTAAATGACTCGGAACATCATAATTATATTACTATAAAGACTTTAGAAATTATTTTTTCCAATTAATTTTATTTTTCTACCTATGATCCCAATCTACAGCATGTGGCAAAGCACTGATCTGTTGTGGTTAGCATTCCTGAAAAGGAGTGTACTAGTTGGTTTAATGCACCATACACCTGCTTTTACTAAATAATATTAAATGGCACAATATTATGGCGATTGTCCTCAGGCTTTTATTTTATTTCTGGCAAGATCAATGTTGTCTGAGATCACCAGGTCAAAAAAAACTTGTTTTCTGCTTAGAGTATTTTCTAGCTGGGACAAAAAATGATCAGGAAATAAAATTTAAAAATCCAAACTGGAATGTATCTTCTCCATCTTAAACAGAAGCTAAACTTCTTAGATCTCATTAAAATGTGGTGGTCTGTATTGTATGTCTAGCTCCTTTGCTTCTGACCACCTGGATGAATTTAAAACCATAATATTTCATTCTTATTACTCCATATAGTTAATTATTTATATGAGACACAATATTATGTTTAACATAAAGACATACAACTTAAAAGGTGTAAATTTCAAAGATAGGCAATTCTAAACATCTGCTGTAACAGAGGCACTAATCTTCCTTGCGTCTTCTTTAAGAAAAAATAAGGGATACATAGCTCCATTCAACTCATCATAACTCAGATACATTTTTATTGTGAAAATAGCAATAACATGTTTCAGGCCCGATATGTTTTATAGTTACTTTTTCACAATAAAAATGTAGCAGAGCTATGATGAGTTGAATGGCGCTACGCATCCCTTATTTTTTGAGATACAACTTAAGGTACAGTTAAGTCCCTAGGGAAGTAATCATATTAAAAGTAATTGCTTATTATATTGTTATATACTGCACCATCTCTACTTAAAGCTAAAACCAGCTTCCAAAATCACTACCATTTGCTTCCTGGTTAAAGCCATCTAATATAAAGCTGCTGGTTGGAGGCATCCCAAGAACAATCTTTCTCAGAGCTGCAGTGTTATAAAGCTTAGAATGAGAGAGAAGTGGGTGCTTCAACCTGAATGTTCCATGATGCCATCCTTTGATTAGCTAAAGGTTTGACAGAGGACCACTCCCCCTACAAAGAGCTGATGACAGGAAATAATTAGTGTCAGGTTAAAAATGCTTCATTTTTTCTATTTTCTATTTCTATTTCATTTATTTAATATAATATTGCTATTTGCAAAAATGTAATTTATCTCTACATTTGGTAAAAGTATCTTTGTTTACTCAGACCTTCCTGATAAAGTTATATCTCTGAGTAAAGACTTGGCATGTGAACCATACATTCATATTGCTCATTAAATGCTGCTAACTCAAGATCTCCCATTGAGGTTTCTCACTTTACTAAACACGCATACACGGCCTTTACCTTTCTTCACTGTAAGTACATAACAGCTACAATCTCCTAGCCATCTTCTTGCAAAAGAACTGTTGCACTATCACCAGGCAGAAGCTAGTGCTTTTACATATTACATTATAATTATAATTTTAACTCAATCCACAACAATAATATTTTTAATGATAGTTTTCCTAAATTCTATATTTTTGTTTTGATGGTAAGTATAGATTGACTTTAGATGCTTCATAATACACATGAATATTTTGACTCACATTTAACAATTAAACTACAAAATATAAATCAGTGATTCAGCAAGCAGCGAAGTGAGCTACGATGCGTTCGGCTCACTTCGCAAGTGGTAATATGCGCATGCTGAAGTCCTGCGCACGGACATCAGCATGCGCATTAAAGGGATTCCCATCTCGGCGAGAACAAAAGAGTTGCCTCGCCGAGACGGGAAACCCTTTAATGCGCATGCTGATGTCCGCGCGCAGGACATCAGCATGCGCATGCTACCATTTGCAAAGTGAGATGAATGCATCATAGCTCACTTCGCTGCTTGCTGAATTACCCCCTTAATAGTGACAATAGCATTGAATCCATTTTAGTAGCATGATTAGAAACCTGTTAAATAAAGAACATAATCTTGAGAATTACTTTGCACATAGGATTTGCGAATTCTAAATTCTTACTGATTCCCTTTTTTAAGTTATGCTTCCTGGGCATGTTTAAAAATGAAAAAATAAACTGTATATTTTTACAGATGTTTTTAACCCTCTCCTGAACTTTAAGGGGGTAATTCAGCAAGCAGTGAAGTGAGCCAAACACATCGTAGCTCACTTCACTGCTTGCTGAATTACCCTCTTAATGAGGCATTATATGACTATTTGGTAGGCTTATAAAATGCAGAGAGGCTTCAGTGCCAAATATACAAGGAATGTAATATGATTTTGAAGAAATTCAGATCTGTTTTCTTCTAAAAGCTGCAGAAAGCTTTGTGATCCACTTGATCATTGAGAAAATTAAGAATATATAAATATCTTATTTAGAAATGAACACAGACTTTTATGGTAGTATTTTTTTCTAATTAGGCATTTGTTGACCCATTTCTTCTAAAAACATGTGTAATGCTATGGTAAATTCAGAAATCCATTTGGTCAACCTTATTACCTCAGCCCAATAACAGAACTACTAATCCAAGGGATCTGATGCAGGATTGTCACTGGGGCCCCCCACAGTTAATCCAGTGCATAGATGCTGGAGGACTGTAGAGGGACTGCAGCATTTGCACAGGGTGGCCTCAATCAGTGACAAATTTGGGTCACATTTGGAGCTACAGTTAGAGAGTGAAGTAAATATTTTTGTACATTGCTTTCTACTTTTCTTCACAAACAATAATAGATTCCCTTTATCTTGCCACCTCAGAGGTTTTTTTCTAAAGGAAGTGCCTGTTTTCTACACTGCACTCTAAATATGTTTGGGAATGCATATATGGACAGACATACATTGTGCAAATACAGTATAGAATTTGATGTTAGTAACAGACACCATCCAAGAATGTGTAGCTAGCTGATCAGTTATCTATAGCCATATAACTCCTCACTGTCTACATACATGTAATGAGCTCCTTCTAGTGTTATATCTTTATGTTGCCTTTTCAATTGATTTATTTATGTTCAGGCAACATGTTGGTCTACTTCATTGTTATGCCATTACTTTAGGGCCTCCATAGCTCATATAATTCTTTATAGTGAGCCATAGAACAGCTCCTGACACTAGCCTGGATATGCAAAGTGAATGCAAAGAGTTAACCATAGCATTACACATGCATCTTTCTATAAACATGAAATAATATAGAGGTACTAGTAGGCCAGTCACTACACAGGAACAGAAAATAGTAACACTACAATAAAGAAACACACTCCTGCATACTTATATTGTTCCATTTGCTAATCTGTATAACTTGATGAGAGGATTTTTATTATGCTGATTTGTCCAGACCCTGAACTGCCAATTTAAACATTACAGAGAAACCCGTTTATTGTCCTTTTACCAACATTGTGCAATGTTCTGGGTTGTAAATTTCAAAATGTTGTGCATTGTCTAGAGCTCATACAATATAAACTGAAGAAAATACAGTAAACTGGTACACATGAGTATACGGTACATCAAAGCATTACTTTATTTGTAAATTGAATTTTGCTTTGTGTTACTAACATCATATTGCATATTGGACTTGTCCAGTTCATGCCTCCTTATACAATATGATTTTAGCATCTTTTGCAAATAAATGGGCTGTATGCCACAACCTTAATCTCTGTATTTTTCAGCACTTTTTTTTAAATGAATCTTCTTTCCTCATTGTGTTCTTTTTACTTTTTTCATAGCATTGAAAATTAGATTTATTTGTTAATAAAAAAAAACAAAACTATAAAATGGAATAGGAAAAAACGGAGGTCTTTCCTTTACTCTATAAAGGAATTACAGTGAAAGTACATGTAAGCTTCTTACCTATGAATGAAAAAGTGCAAGGTAAATTTACAAATGTGGTAATTGCCCCATTAATCAATGAAATGTAATTTAACTTGCACTTTGTCGTTATGCTGGGGGAAGTAAATTTTCTTTGTACAGTTCACTTTTTGATCAAGGTCCATATAATCTACAAAACAACATGTGCAATGAAAACAGATTCCTCAATTCGATACAAATTGCTTGGAAACTGTCAAACATTCATTTCTAGTATTGCTTGAGACTCGACAAAGGGTGAACAAACCTCTTGAAAACTTTTCTATTAAAACTGGCATTTAGTCTAATAAGAAAAAGTATCACCAATTATTGACATGATCACTAACATGAACGCTCTATTCTATTTTGTAATATCTAGACAGATATATAAAAAGAACAAACAATACCGCAATCTAAATCAGTTGATCATTTTATGGCATTTTAACACAATTCATAAATGACTTTTTTTTTGGTATTTGGATAATTTGCCTTTTTTGTGCTAAGACTGACACATGCTTAACAATCAGAAAACCAATTATTCTTAAAAAAGCGAGAAATTATCAAGCAAAAATTAAGGAGCACATTTTACCTGGATTTTTGCTGATTTTTGCCTAAAATATATACCCACTGTAATTCTTGTTTGAAGAGAAATATTAAAACAAATCATTTACTTAATGGCCAAAAAAATGTATATTAAATAGTGTGATGCATAAATAATTATACACCAGACAATAAAAGATAAGGTACAAATTTAATAAATGATGCTAAACTTCAATAAAGTATAGAGACTTTTGGCTTGTGAACAGGTTCATCAAAAAATACCTGGACTAAACAGTTAAGGAACGATTTTCTACTGTGGTCTAGTAACCCATGGAAACCAACCAGTGTCTGAGTTTCATTATTATAGCTCCCCAGTACTACTGAATGCTAATTGCTGATTGGTTGCTATGGATTACTAGACTTCAGTAAACAGCAGCCCAATTAATACAGTCCACTGAATATGCATTACAAAATAGCACAGAGAAATATTGCCTGATTCAGCATTTTAGACATATTCTGCAATGATTAACAAAATCATTCAAATATAATTCTAAACCTCAAGAAGGCTAAATGTTTTATTTAGAAGCAGTTTTCTTATAACCATTTTTTTGTATCTCAATTTTTTTATATAGAGAACATTATATTCTAAGAATTAAAAGGGCATTTTTATAATTTAGACTGGCTATCAGTGATAAATAATAGTCTCTGTACCATTGTACCCCTGCAAACAATGCACAGTCACTACTGATATATGATGTTTCATATATTTCAACTTGTAAAGACAAAATAGACTTATCATGATATAAATGATATAAGTTATTTGTCCACTTATCAACAGTACTACTGTAGAATTCACCATAGTGCGAAGTGAGGTGCGGAGTCATCGCCTCACTTCGCACAGACTGTTATGCGCTCGCTGATGTCCTGCACGCGGACATCAGCGAACGCTTTAAAGGGATTCCAGTCTCGACGAGGTGATTCTTTTGGTCTCGCCGAGACTGTAATCCCTGTAAAGTGTTCGCTGATGTCTTCAATGATTTATCTTTCCAGCATTCAATATACCTTTAAATCAAGGGGATTGTTAATGAGAATTATATGATTCCTCACAATGCCCACCATTTCATAACCCTATAGAGGAGAGAGTTTTTGTCACACTTTATAGTCAAACTTATTATCTTTTTTTATTACAAAGTCTTCATAATGTAGAAAGAAAGATATGAAAAATATCATGAAGGATTCATTCCAGAAAACCCTCAATAAAACTCAAAATGCACTATTCACAACTTCTCAAGTATTTAAATACTACTGTATAATATTACAGATTTCACTGCTATCAAAGTAAACCAGCCAGTACGCATAGCCAGTCATCATTAGAGATGATTATAACACAAAAAAGAAGGAAGTCACATCCCATACCAATAACCAATGATTTACAACCACTTCAGAAAGAGGCTATCACACTAAAGGTTGCCTTAAAAATGCTGTCATTATGCTGTACAGTATATTATCACAAACAATAGGTGCCAAGTATTTCTGAAAATCCATATCACAGGACTTATTATTATAGGTATCAACACTGAGCAAATCTTGTTCCAATTAACATTCCTACATATCATCAACATCCTTTCCTTAAAATGTAAATGGTATCTTGAAACCAATATATAAAAATAGTATATGGGGCTAATTTGACTTAGAGTCAAATAGCATTGGTGAAAAATCAATATGAAGGGCTTACTGTAGGTATTATCTTCACTATAAAAGCTGAAAAAGGCCTTGATCTAATCAATCAATAGAGATGGATCAAATCTAAAGGTGATTGGTCCTCTTGGGATATAGCAATAAAGTAATTCAAAATAAAATTAGGTTGTTTAGCAAATATCACTTAGGTCAAGGATTACTAGCACCTGGCAACATCTACATAACAAGAAAGAGAGAAAAGACATCTGGTTTAATAAACTCACCCATATGTTTGGAATACACCAGAAAAAAAATATTGCTTTAATTAAAATAAAAGCTGAGATTATGCAGACCCCTTCTTAATGAAAAGAAAGTACAAAAGATTCTTAAAACAACATAGTAATAATGTCAAATATACTAAATGAAACTGTTTGTCTTTTCATTAGCCACCATATCTGATTTAGATTTCATTTGACACATATTAATTTCTGATTGCATAACTATTGTGTGTACAGATCAGTTGTGCTCTGCAGATCAAAATTTTTACCTATGGGTGATAGTTACCGAAAAGAAAAGATTGTAAACTATATCCCTGAAGCTGCAAAGTTCTGCATTGTCAGTGTGTATTACACCAGATTTTAAGAATGCATCAATTTATCAGATATTAATCCAGCCAGATCTGAGCCTTCTATCTACATTATTATTTATTTGTTCATATATAGCGCTACTATTTTACTCAGTGCTTTACAGAAATTCATCATTCACTTCAGTCCCTGCCCTATGGAACTGGTGTGGGGAGAACATGAAAACTCCATGCAGATGAAATCCAGGGTGGAATTGGGACCTCAGTGCTACAAGGCAGCAGTGATAAACGCTGAGCCACCGCACTGCCCTACATGTGCACATAAAGAGTTAGTTATTTATATTCTCTGTGATCCAGTTCCAAAAAGTTCCAATGTGTACTAAAGCAAAGTATAAGGGTCCATCTATTTAACAGAAATTATTCAGTCAGGTCTGAGATTTCTATCTATATGTGCACATATAAAGAATTAGGTAACAGTATGTGTGATTCAGAGCAAGCTGCACAGTTCCTAATATTCAGTGTAAATAAAACAGCAGCTCTAACAGACAAGAGAAAGATACATGTAACAGCTTCCAGCTCAGCAGCCCACAGACCTTTTCCTTAGAAACAAAAATTAGTTTCACAATATACATGGCCGGGCTGCTATAGCCAAACCTTTGGTCACTCATACCAAACGTTGGTTTCAATGGTGCAAGGAGTGCAAATCTTGGGCTATGAACAATATGAAACATGCATTGTTCTCTGATGAGTCCACCTTTACTGTTTTCCCCACATCCAGGAGAGTTACGGTGTGGAGAAGCCCCAAAGAAGCATACCACCCAGACTGTTGCATGCCCAGAGTGAGGCATTGGGGTGGATTAGTGATGGTTTGGGCTGCCATATCATGGCATTCCCTTGGCCCAATACTTGTGCTAGATGGGCGCGTAACTTCCAAGGACTACCAAACCATTCTGGAGGACCATGTGCATCCAATGGTTCAAACATTGAATCCTGAAGGCAGTGCCATGTATCAGGATGAAAATGGTTTTAAGAACATGAAAGTGAAGTTGAACATCTCCCATGGCCTGCACAGTCACCAAATCTAAATATT
>WMED01003571.1:9441-21960 GCA_019650415.1 Pipa parva
GTACTTTTGTATAGATAAATGCAATACGTTTATTCACTTTTAACAGTGCAATAACCCTTGGGACCTTTTCTCTGAGATCAAGAAACCTAATTAAAAATCAAGTCTATAAAAAAAAAGTCCTTAATTCTTGTATTTTTGCATAAATTAACATCATAGATCTAGTTTTTTCCTAATATATGCAAATTATTCCACTTGTAAATGCAGATGTTTATCTGATTCTTTGAAGCTGATAAAGTATCTCAGGTTTAAACATAAGATTTGAAGAAAGAAAAGAAAAAAAAAGTAAAACTCTATATTAGAATTGTTAATAGAACTATATACAAAGGAGATACAAATATATATTTAATTATTTTGATTTAATTTACCATTAACTATTCTAAAACTGTTAGAAGTGTAGCAGGTAGTTTATTATTTTTAAATACTATGGTTAATTAAATATTTTCAGATTCATTCCACAGTTTGTTTTTCCTTTAAAATAGAAGAAAAGGGGAGAGCCAACTTATTTGAAATAGAAAAATTCTAACCATCTGAACTTTTGCTAAGAAAAAAAAAAAAATTTCAATAGAAAAACTAAGAAAATTTTGACTTCTTGGTGGTGTACAGAGTTTGTTGTAGAGTTCCATCAAAATGAATATGGCTCAGAACTCTCAGGGGGGAATTCACCATTCAGCGAAGTGAGCTCCGAATCCTTTTGCTCACTTCGCACACGGTGTTATGCGCTCGCTGGTGTCCTGCACACGGACATCAGTGAACGCTTTAAGGGGATTCCAGTCTCGGTGAGACCAAAAGAGTTGCCTCGCCGAGACTGGAATCCCTTTAAAGCACTCGCTGATGTTTGAGTGCTGGACATTAGCGAGCGCATAACACCATGTGCGAAGTGAGCAGAAGGATTCGGAGCTCACTTCGCTCAATGGTGAATTCCCCCCTTAGTGTAATGAAATTAGACAGCTCTTCTTCTTCTTCTTTTTTTTTTTATACAAAACTGTAAGTACTGTATAGTGGATGTGCGCACACTCTTCTGAAGTGAACTCCCAAACTGCAAATACAGCTGAGGCCAAAAGTTTCTATGCTTAAATGAACAAGAATCAAACTCAATTTACAGAACTCCATGCATTTCTTTTGGAAAATTAATTAGGGCTTCTACTTTGTGTATATCAAAGTTTACTTTTAAAACAACGAATCAGAGACAGATTAAACTTATCAGATTTTTCATTGAGTTAAAAGTTCTCTGTCTCTATCGAAGACCGGTGGCTGCAACAACAGGGGGAAAAAAATAAACTCAAAATAATATAATTTAGACATTTAAATTCAGAACATTCTTACCAGTATTATGTAGGAACAGCTGCCATGCAACACCAAATGGAATTTTCAATCTTTTTTTTTTTTTTTTTTTGGTTTTGCTGTTCCTTTAAATAGTCTACCAGAAAGTGACGTTTTGAAGCTTCTGTTTGTACAGATATCAGACATTTGATAACAAGACAAAACAAAGTTTTGCTTGTGCCTAATACAATGCATACTGATTTATAACGTAGATTAACACTGAAAACAATATAATATTTTAATTGATATAGAGTTTGGTATTTTTACTGGGCTGCGGTCTACTTTAACAGTTTCACGCCTGTTGGCTTTTCAAAGACTGTTCCTCAGAAATAGCTGCTAAAAGAAAATGCATGTAAGTTGACATATTTCAATCACAATTGTTCACCTTGCTGCAATAACCACACTAAAACATTGCCAGTCAGACTTTAAATGTAAGTACATTTCTATTTAAGGCTGTGGAAGATAGAGGCCATGGAATGCACATGAAAGAGAGCTAAAGTCACAGTGAATTTAGCCTTATGGTAAGATAACTAGCTTACTCTCTTACTGCCAGAGTTCTCCATTTCACCTGAAATGGAGAGCTCCGGAAGTACAGAAAGGCAAGGGGCTTAGTACTTTAAACTGTTTAGATGTTGATCTTTGGATTTACACATTTTTAGGGAATACATTTTCTGTGTTCAAACATGCCTTTATTTATTAAGTCACCTGACTTAATAAATAATCTATAAAATGTCTAATAGATGTTTTCTTCTTTAAAACATTTTTTTTAACTTCATGAATATTGTATCTTCCTATCATGAGAAAGAATCATGTTAACTTTTATAAGACATTTATTTTGAACTAGACTGTGTGTTTTACCCTCTTCTAATTTACATAAACTGATATTGCTATAGTTTTGTTTTGTTTTTTTAATTCTGATTTGATGTAAATTTAAGTGATGTGGGGCTAAATATTCTGCACTTGTGTGCCTTATACAGCTGGAATCAGTACTTTGTGTTTTCTGCAGTCACTTCTTAACTGTTGTGTCCCTGAATGAAAGCCATTTATTCAGTGGAGCATGTTAACATTTCATTTTAACACTGTGGGGTTGGATACCCTATTTAGCATAGAAAAGTATGTATATAATACATTATAAACAAAGTACTCAATGTGAATAAAGATTTATTTTATTAGCATATTCCATCTGTATGGAGAGATGACCTCTTATTCTAGAGCTGGGTTCTTCTGTAAATTTATATGGCAATACAATTTGCCAAGCATCATGTTATTGATATTCATGGACATAAATAAAATTTACAGTAATAGTTTACCTTGTCTTGCCTAAGGCTGAGCAGCCTGATATCTCTTCTGTATCTGGGAATACTATCACGTGTAACATGTGAATTTTTTGTGTGTGTCTGTTGCACAGAAAATACAGATCTCAATTGAACATTCCATTATTGACAGAACATGTTAATGAATACATGGGAAGCATGCAAAATCATATGAGGGAACATGAAAATATTTTTTTTAGTTATAATGGGACCAATCTGTTGGAAATACTACAAAAAACAAAAAAAAAAAAACAATTAAAATGAAAAGGAAACCATTTTTTATTTCTAATTTTCTCACCTATAACATACATAACCTGTTTGTCATTTGGGATGTGTTATGTGGTTCCCTTTCACATTGAAAGAATATGGACTTGCCAAGCCATGCTGTTGACCCTAGATAACATGCTAACTATAAACTTTCCTTGTAAGAACATAGTTGTGTCAACACACGTGATAGCTTTGATGGTTTGTAATTGTTTTCTAATAAAATGTTTAAAACACCACCTTCTTGTTACCCAACATTGCATTGTCTTCTTTTTTTTTTTAAATTTAATTTAGTAACATGTATAATGTGTAAGAGACAACTTGAACTGAAAGGCATACAGTGGAATATTTTGAAGGCTACTTTCCATGTTTACAAGTTATTCAAATAAATACATTTAAAAAAAAAATTCTTAAGAGCAGGTCTTAATTGTGGTCCTGGGAGTAACTGGCCCAATGATGGATTAATGCACAACAGAGTTTCTTTTTGTCAGGACCTTCAGAGAAGAAGCATCAGAGAAGGTCCAATCGGACTCGGTCAGAATCTGAAAAATCTATGGACTCTGTGCCAAAGAAAAAAGTCAAGAAGGAACAGGTGGGTTGCATGGCTTCTGCTTTTATTTTGCTTACTTTGGGAACTGGACAAAACCGTTTTAATGAACCTTGTGTTATTATTGGTTGCTATTGTAAGTGGACTGAAAACCCGGCAACAAAAGAAATACAAGCAGAAACGTCTTCGGCTGAATCACAAAGATTATGCGTCTCTGTTTGCTTGTGACTCATGAAAGCAGCATTCAACATGTGTAAGCGATAACTGGTTATACAAAATAAACAATGTAAGCTTAGACGGCTTAACATAGGTGTGAGTCAAAAGAAAAGCAAGTGAAATTCTACATTGGTTAATGCATTTAATAATAAACAATAATAAATATGCAACTTGCAGGCTATAATCCAGGCAGTAGCTGTCTATTCATTTTTTTTTTTTTTTTACTGCAAAATCCTTGCAAATGATCCTCAAAATCATAAACCTCAAGATCCAAAAAAATAAAAGGGTTTTCCTGCATGCACAATTCAACATTTATCAGTGGTTTTCTCCTACATAACAAAACACGTTCTTCAAGTCAGTGGTGGAAAATTTCCAAAACTAAATTTACTACTGCTGAATGTATTAATGATTGGGGGGAAAAAAATGAAAGCTCTGCGGACCAATACAAATGATGGAACTGGATTCATTTGTTTCTGCGTGTTGAAGAATGGAAATTAGAAATGAAAGCACTCTCAAACAGCTTTTCTCCTTATTTAGTACGGTGCTGTAATTACATTGTAAAACACACATAGCTACAACAGAAACACTAGTATAGAGAGGTCAGTATTTTAAAGGGGCAGTCATGACCTTATTTAGCTATATGAAGAGCAGTTCAGGAATGCCAGCCACGTATGCCATCAGCCCCCTATCTGCCTTCTTGAATTTGTGGAATTATAGCTGATTTTTCCAGAAATACTTCTGTGCCTGCTATTTCTACACCAATGTGGCCTGGGGATTCGTTTTTTTTCCAAGAAAAAAATAGAATCAGTTAGAAGTTTGTAAAAGATGACTCCTCTGTGGTTTGAAAACTTTCTTACGTTGGAAAATACTAGATACACAATGATGCAATAATCAAACGTCCTTCAATTTTTCCTTCTCTTCCCAGAATGCAGTGGTGGAAAACAACAGCTAGAGGATCACTGATGACTTAGTTTGAATGCCACTCGCAAATGTGCTTGATACCTTTGAGAGAAAAATAAAAATTAAAAAGAAAAAGTCTATAATTTATACCAGCCAATGAAAATTACATATTTTTTTCCAGCTTAGTTAACTAAATTCTATAATTGTTTTCCAGAGTCAAATAACACTTTGTAATGATGATGGTTCCCTTTAATGCTTTATTTTTTTAAATTAAATTCTCATTGCTTATTGAGCTCAGGTATAGTATATACACCCTCCTGATACTTCATTAGACTCTAAATAATGAACTCCTTATTTATTAATCTCACCAGAGCACAGAAGAGAAGCGTGAAGCTCATTTTACAGAGTGATTTATCTCTGTAATGAAACGCCCTGATTCTACACTGACTACTTTTACTTAGACTTCAAAAGTAGACTGTTTCATGTAAAAAAAAAAGGGTATGTTCCATGGACATTGTTTCGTTTTTAGGAGATTCTTGTACCAACGGCAATTAAAACCAGATTTTTGCTACTTGAAAGCTCAGACAGGAACAAAGGATTGGCCCTGTTCACAAAAATAAAATATTAGGCAATTGTGTGTGTAATGTTAGCCTACCCTAACATTCCAAAATTGTGTTAAAAAAAAAAAAAATTCTATAATTCTAATCTGTGCGTTTTGAAGCTATGAATGAGTGTTAAAATGTATTACTCCCATTCCTTCTTTTTATTAACATGCCATTGAGTAGCAATATAAATATATATAAAATATGTGTGTGTCTATTATGGGGAGAGATTTCTCACATTTATTGTGAGAAAAGTTAAAAGTAATAACACCCACAAGAACACAGCAGCACCACAGGAACACATCAACACTCATAAGAGCACATCAACACCACAGGAGCACATCAGCACTCACACGAACACCGCAGCACCACAAGAACACAGGGAAGCCTTAGCCCTACCTCAGGACCCTGATGTCACTCTCTGGAGCTACCCCTTCATTTGGTCCTGTCGTGACTTAGGAATGTCACTTCCTAGTTTCTAAACTGGCACACACTACTGCACCCTATTACACAAACTAATCCCTAAACCTACCTCTTAACTAGGTCCAATATTCATCCACAGGACTCCTTTCTGTAACCTCCACCTAGGACTGTCTACCCCAGGAATATATTTTGTTTCTTATCAATAGCTATA
This sequence comes from Pipa parva, assembly GCA_019650415.1. NCBI lineage: Eukaryota > Metazoa > Chordata > Amphibia > Anura > Pipidae > Pipa > Pipa parva. Next base: position 15,238 of record WMED01003571.1, read on the forward strand.
CCAATAGCTCAACAAGACAACTTTTGCCCTAGGGCACACTTAGAGGTCTCCTACCCCCAGATAACTTTTAGCATACAGGATTCTCTCTCGCAAGGGTGGATCCTCCCCTCCAGCAGGCTGGGGAAGAGTGAACTCTTTCACTAAGAGGCAAACTCTGTGTAAAGTCCCTTAATTAGTTTGTCTAATTCACCTGAGACACAGGTGAGGATTCTGGATTAAAGGAACAGTTTAGGCACCAACAGTTATTTTCCAGTCTATTTGGCACTGTTAAATAAATGCTTTCTGTCACATAAATTATTTATTTATTTCCACCCTTCACAATGTAGGGCCAGTGTGTTACTGAAGCTGCTTCCCTCTCAGCCACTTCCTGTTCAGTGTTAAGGAATTGACTGACAGGCTAAATAACCAATCAGAACCTTTAAACTGTCATCCACTTTTTTTTTTTTAAACTCTGAAAGGTGTAGTTAACCCAGCACAAGCAATTGTTAAAGAAAGGGCTGAAACATTGACTTTATTTTTATATGGATTTGGTCTCTTTCTCATGCTCAATATCAACGCTTGCTATACTGACAGCATACACCATTAGCTGTAAGTATTGTAACTGCCCATGGTAATTCATTAACTATTAATTTTGACCTTCCTGAGACTCCGTTGTGTCAGTTACACAAGAATCCAACCAGGAAGTAAACACAGAAGGAACTGTGTACTGCTACACAGATGGAATAATTAATACCTTTCCTCACATAAAAGACTTACTAAGTATATTAGAAAAAAAATGTATTATGTATTTACAACAACACACATTACTTTTTATTAATTGGGCCGGACTGTTCCTTTAACTCTCCAAGAAATGGCTGGTGCTTTTTTTTTATTGTAATAGCAGCTCCAGCATGCTCTGCATGAATGAAATGCATAACTCCAGTCAAACACTTACATACATTTAACATGACATTGTGCACTACACAAAAACACCTTATACTAGTATGCCACAGTATGTATATATGCAAAGAAAACCAGCAAGTTACAAAATTGCAGTTTGCAAAATGTGTTTACTCTGCAATTTTGGACTGTGTTGGTCTTCTTTATTTATATAGATTATATGCATGTATACCGCCACTTGGAATTTATGTGTGTACGTCTGTGTATATAAGCAAACTGCGATGTGGCGAATTTGCCAGCAAAGGACGGTTGCACACTACCCAACAGACGCCTACTGACATGGTTGCAACTTTACTGTGAGAATCCGCTGTTTAGTCCATAAGGAGTAAAGAATCAGGGTGTAGCTGCCCGAAGTGGTGAGAATTCACTTCAACAGTCAAATTCTCACTATAGTCATTAACCCTCATAGTTTTCCCTGCCCTATAATTCTGATGATACAAGAGCAGTAGGACACTTTACCCCCATTTTTCCCCCCTAAGATTAGGTTCATTTGAAAAGACTCTAGTATAAAGAAGAACCCCGTGAGGTACAAAAGCTTATGTTTTCTCTTTAAATTTATATTTATACAATAGAAGTTATCACAACTGTCTCCGACGCAGGTAGCTACATTGAAAATAAAGGTTAAAGGCAACAGAAATTGATACATTGACGGGTTATGCATAAGTAACCTAAATTAAATACCAATGTTACAGCAAGAAAATTAAAATATCGGTTCTTGCTTATCTTACATCTTCGGAAATAAATGCATTTATGTAAAAAGGGATTGCCACATATATGTTTAGATTTTTTTAGCATGTTAATGTTCCTATAAGTCTTTGACTAAGCCAAAACAACCCTTAACAAAACTGTATATAGATCGTTTGTTAATAAATTAAAGATAGAGAAATAATAAAACTGCTTTGCAGTCTATGAAATGACAATCCCAAGCTTAATTGTAGAATAGATAAACATGCTTTCTAAAGGCAAGAAGGACGCATCATATGACCTCTAGTCCATTCACTTTAGTTAGCAAACATTTCTTCAGTGTTGAGTAATTCATAGGCTGTGAACCCTGTGTTCATGCCTCTGCTGCTCAGTTGTGATACACTTTTGCCATTTAGAAACAAAAAGCTGTCATGTGCAAAATACAGGTTTGGAACAACGCAGAGCCATTAGATCAGGGGTCAGCAACTTTTTGGGCTGAGAGAGCCATATACGTTCGGCCCTCTCTGCCCTTTTGAATCCGGAGTCAGCGGCTCCTGATTGGCTTGCAACCGGGAAGCTGGTTACGTCAGTGGCTCCGGATTGGCTGACAACACGGAAGCGCTGAGATTAAAAGAGCCATATCTGGCAGACCCCTGCATTAGATGTAGTAGGTCTGTCCAAATTCTTCGTATAATTTGTAACTTCATTTTCATTTGCTTTGGGCCCTGATATGTTGGTCTAACTGGCCTTTTGCAATTAAGATTGGAACCATAAAGTATACCTTTACGGTGACTTAGAGGTGCGCACTTTTTCTTTTCATTCACAGTGAATAGAAAGGTTAAGATTTCTGGGTTACAGTGATTTAAGTACTGCTGATTTTTACAGACTCTCTTAGAGAGAATATAGAAAATAGAATTTTATTTTGAGTAACTGCTTAACTAGGCAACATGCACACCATGTTCTTTCAGCACCCCCACCCCCCAACTTTTTATATATTGAGGGGGCTATTCACTAAGGTATGAATTTGACTGTAGAATTCGCAAACAGTGGATTCCCATAGTAAATCTGCTACAATTTCCCCATTGTAAAGTCGCGACAATTTTCCCATAATAAAGTCGCGACAATTTTCCCATAATAAAGTCTCATTCTCATAAAGACGCGACTGCAACAGTAGCAGCCTATTGCGATTGTCTTTATCTGGCGAATGCGCTCCTATACGCAACAATTCTGACTTTAGTGAATAACCCCCTATGTATTTTCCTGGCTACATGCACAGTGGCTAAATTGGCAGATCTGTGCCTTTAGACAGTCATCCAAAGTGATTGGATCAGTGACTGGGGCAGTGACACCTGTAAGTGACTGCAGATACGCTTCAATTTCTTTCTCTTCAGCAGGTCCGTTTTACTATCCTAATTGATGGGAACAGGGGATATTTATCATTTAGGACATTTGGTCGTTCTTCAACAGGAATAAAAGTACAGAGATACAAAATACAAGTGTGACCTTGGCCAAAGATAAGCAAAGCTAATGTTATTATTCAGTCAGTCTGAGAAAACTCTAAGAGCAGGTATAATTGCTGAGAAAGAAAGAGGAATATGAGTTAAAATGTTGTTTTCCTTCCAGCTAGAAGAATCCCACATTGAAATATACAGGCTTTTACAATCACCATTAACAAATCCCTATATATATTTATAAAATGCAGCTTCAAATAAGGATAAGAAAGAAAGAATGGCCCCGCCCGATTGAAAAGAATTATTTCATTTATTGGAAAGAGAAAGTGAGTTTTTATATTCTTTATATCATGGTTGTCAAACTGTGGCCCGGGGGCTAAATCTAGCCCTTAGTATAATTTTATTTGGGCTGCGAGAAAATACCAAATGTCTACTAGAGTTTGGCCCACCAGTAGACGGCTCATGCCCCAGTAATACCTCAAATCCCAGAATGCTATCTGCTGGTGCATTGGTGCAACAATCAGGACTCAATCAGTCAACGCCCCCACCTCTGTCGACATTGATTAGTGACCTCATGCTACCAGTCACATTGGCCCAATCCTTCTCAAAAATGGCCAAACGAAAGGTGGAAAACAGAAGCTTTGTAGGAAAGTGGGAAGCAGAATATCTGTTCACTAATGTGACAGACCTGTTTGTAATGGTTCATCGTTATATCTGATGAGAAGGAAAAACATTCTCAGTTGTAGACATTTTTTCTATAAACATCAAGGTTGGCCCAGAACTTTGTCCAAGTTTTTCATTTTGGCCCACTGTGTGTATTTGAGTTTGACACCGCTGCTTTATCCAGACACACATTCTATGTTGGTTCCAGCTACACTGTATTGCCATGTGTTCTGTTGCATTTCTAGACATTATTTGTGTGTAGAGTCACAGGGCTCAAGCAAAAGAAAAAATTGCTGTTGCACTGCACTGCAGGTAACTGCTACATAGGACTCTTGTGTCACACAGACCAATAGAAGGTGACATCAGGACTGTTTAGGATGCATGGCACCCTATGCATTTTGAATCTCACCTCTCAACACAGTGACATTACTGCCACCCCTCCCCCCATAAAAACAACCACCACCCTAGGACCCAGCCCACGGGTGCCTAGGGAGAAATACTTCACTGGGTGTCCTCTGCCATCTATGTAAAATTTGGTTTAGACGTAATGACTCCCTTTCGTCACTGGTGATAGACTGTATAAGTGCTTGGGGAGATTACAGGTAGTCCTTGACTTACGTCGTTGATCCGTTCTTACGTGGCGTCGTAAACCGAATTTCGATGCAAGTCGGATCATACATTCATACAGTATGGTTCGACTTACGTCGCAAACCGTGTAAGTCGGAACAAGGCATGGTTGCATGCAGTTCGACTTACGTCACGAAACCGTGTAAGTCGGAACATGGCATTGTATAAAGCGTTGTTACCCCGAAACGACGTAACTCGAGACCGTCGTAACCCGAGGACTAACTGTATATGGAATAACCTAACCATAATTTCCTTTTTTTTTCTGAAAAGATGCAAGTAACATACTGCTAAAATAACAAATGGGTGCTAATGGGGCATACAAACCAGAGGGTGAAACAGTAGGTTTTTTAAGTTCAATTTGGTGTAGTAAAATCTAAGATAAAGAAATCTAAACAATGGAAACCAGCTTTTCTTTTCTTATTTTTTTCTTTATGAAAAAAAGGGCGTGAGGCTGGGGTTACACTAACTGATATTCAGCTGAGTTGTAAAAAAATAGTATAAATATTTTCCTGTGGGATAATCCACATAAGCTATTGTTTTTTGTACCGTAGACAATAATGAGCCTAATTTAAAAAAAAACTCAGCTTAAAAAGGAGCTAGCGTGAACCCAGCCTAAAAGACAAGTTTTTTCCTAATAATTAAACTCACTGGTTGTCTGAAACAGATAGAGGTGTGGAAAAAATCCAAAATGAGAAAAGAACAAAAATAAAAGGTGGCAGGCTAATTAACTTTCAAACCATCAATCCTTTCACCTTGCCAGCAGCATAGCAACAACATCAACAAAAGTCATCAGCATGGGGTTTTTATATAGAAATTAATTGGCAGAAAGGAGACACATGTTTCAAAATGTTTTATCCAAGTTTCAAAAAAGATAGCTAGGTTGAAGGGAGCTGAAAAACATCAACCAACTATAGGGAACTAGTGCAACAGTAAAGCGATGCACTGAAATGCTGTCAAAACAGGAAGTAGTTTACTTCTGCTATCCACTCTGAAATATTACTGTAACCCAAATATACCCCCTTAATAGTTTGGAGATGTCTTATCTGACCCGGGCCTCCAAAAGTCATCATTACTTTAAAATGAAAATAAAGGCAAGAGATGACAAAGAATAAAGAAACAAAAACTATATATGTATTTGTATCTAAAGTATAGCACTCGTCTGTACTCATTCCAATAGCTTGGGTAAACATTGTTTATATGTACCTGAAGCAAACAGAGAATGAGAGGAGAGAGTTGGTCAGAAGGTGGGGCTTTTGTACATGATTTGAGGCATATACAGGTGGTTTCCTTGAATCCGCCTCCCCATGAACACACACAAATTAGCAAAAACAAACATTCCAACCGCAGCCCCAAATAAAAAAAAGTCTTTTGGTACCATGGGTGAAAGGCAACAAATCTGTGATATATTTATTAGCAGTGGTTTTTTTGTTTGTTTTTTTTTGCTGAGGAAGAGACAAAAACGGAGCAAGTGAAAGTTTGATAATCATTTTTAAAAATAAGAATTGAATATGTCTCATCTTCTCCCTTTCAAAGTGATAAAGTCATCTACAGGGAATGTAGCGACTGCTCCAGGGCTCAGGTACCTGAGGGGATGCCCACTGGAGACAAACAAATGTATCTTACGTTAACAACAGATGTAAATTATACTTTGCATGGCTAGCATATAATTCCATGGGGGCTAAAGGATATTGCTTTACAGCGGGTGTGAAATTAAGAACACATTATTATATTATTAAAATGATTATTGCTGACAACAGGTGGCAAAGCAAGCAGACATTAGTGTTACATTTTGTAATGGGAGCCACTTCCTTCTAGTTACACTACTAATGTGTGGCCAGCCAAAGGTTGCTGACTCTAACGTTGTTACTTGAGGGGGTACACACATTGCTATAAATTCTTTTTTATGTAGAGGGAGAAGTCTACTCAGTTTACATGTACAGTATATTTTCACAGTTATGCTCTCTTGATAATTAAAATATCCATGTTCCAAATTATGTACATAGCATTAAATATAAAACATCATACAATTGTCTTCAACTGCTCTACTTTTTTTGGTGAATCTCTGTTTGTCATATCACTTTATTAGCTGATTCTCTTACCCAGATGGGCATGTCAGTGTTAAAGTGCACATGTCACCTCAAAACACTAATACTAATTTAGGTTGTACTAATGAAATAAACGATTTTGTAAATATATATGTATTTTTTAAAAATGTACCTTTAAACAACGTTTCTCTCTGTCATCTTCCCTGTCAGCCCGACTTTTCGTTCCCAAGTTGGGTGGGCGTGACTAAGTGATTTACATTATAGATCCTCCAATCAGATCCTTGCTAGATCGTGATTTAAGGGATCTGATATTT